>JAPFTC010000654.1:0-29597 GCA_030779165.1 Fusarium sp. MBC 441
TATTAAAGTACTTAGGAATATCTAGGGTACTTAGGCGCTTTATATAGCGCTATAAATTATTAAAGCTATATAAGCTTTAAACCCTTATAGGCCTAAGGCTTAAGAATTATACCTTTATCGCGGCTATAAGGAATAATATAAGCTAGGTTAATAGGTTATTAGAGCTAATTATAATATTAAAGTTAATATAAGGATAAGGATAAAGTAAAGAAGTTAGCTATAAAGGATAGGTTATAGAGGATATATTATTAGGGCTTTTTTTTAATATAAGTTAATAAGGGGGATTAAGGTTTTTAAGTTATTAAGTTATAGGAGTAACTTAAGCTATTAAAAAAGAGGAAGGTTTTAGTTATAAAGATAGAAAGGTTTAAGTAATAGCTATTAAGGTAAGTTAACCTATAAGGAGTATAAGAAGGAAAATATTAATTAGAGCTTAAATATAATATTTCGGCGAATTGCCAAACTTATCTAGTTGGCGCATATATTATCTTTGAACACAATGGCGAGTCTGCATATGTTTGATCTTTGCAACGTATACAAGTAGGGGCTGTCACTGCGGAGGAGATACTGTTGAATGGTATACCGCACAGGCTGAGATTAACTGTCTTCTGGCTTAGTTACCTCTCACGAGCCGAGCTTCAAGTATAATAAAGAACATCTTGCGCAGCTGTAGACACTCAGCATAGGCTGAATAAGAGTGTAGATTTCCTCAAACTCACAGTCCATTATCAAAACTGTGTCACATGTCGCCTTCGTCGAGAATGTTGTCAGCGAGGAGGAGCGGGCGAATGGGTCCTTCCGCTTGTTGCTAACTCAACCAGTCGTTGCTCAATGTCGGAGGACGGTCCTTCCCAACATCCTAAGCGACAACACCAACAAAATTTTCCCATTGAATTTCATCGCTTACCAGACACACAACTTCACTGATTGTCAGTTGATTCAGTTCTTCTTTTCTCACTTTACCAACACCATGACAGATGTCGCGCCTGTGGAAGATTGGAGCTGGGAATGCCCTCAAGACCCATGGCCCGAAGCCCCTCCTCCAGCGCCGCCTTTACCAGTGATGCACCAGGCTCCGCTCCATGAGTTAACGCGTATGTGTAATCTTACCTTTATCTTTTTACTCTTGACCTAATTAAATATAGTTGAAGAACTCAAAGATGAGACCGAGATTGAGTTCGCTATGGCCGAGGAATTCGCCCGCCTTGAAAGATACTCGAACCTCGCTCCACATTTGCAGTACTCCGAGTTCGATGTCACCATTCCCATCAAAGATCACTTGGAGGGTGACACGTGCCCAGTTGTGGGCATAGAATGCAAAGGGTCGAGGACCTGGAATTCCTTGAAACAACACCTTCGCACCAAGAAGCACATGGTAAGCAATTGTCTCACTACACATTCTTTCATACTTACCATGGAATAGGCATAGGAGCAAGCCCTGGAGCGAGAGACTGTGAACAATCCTCCGGCACCAACACCCCAACCAACTTTCCGCCTTGTACCAACCGTGTCCATATCTTTCTCGGCGCCAACCCCCGTCATGAGTTCGGATGAACCAGAGCTGGGAGATGGTTCTGTTGAAGAGTTGGAGTTGGTTGATCCCGAAACTCCCACACCTTCCTCATCTCAATTGACGATGTTGGATAGGGACCGGGAAGTTCCAAACTCACAAGAATCGGAGCCTTGGAGTACCGGACGGGATATAAGTACACCGGAATCTGAGTACATGTAGACGATGAGCTATGGACCCTATCATACCAACTTCTCTTCAAACCTGAAGCTATCTATAGTACGAACAAGCTCAAAAAAAATTACCGCAAATGCATTCTATTCTATGGTGTTCCAATTCCCCAACAAGATCCCTCTAACTGATGAAGACAAGGCACACCAAAAGAATGCACGCGTGTTAGATGTGCTTAAATAACTTGCTGTACATCTTCCCTACCACTCAAATTGCTAGCTGCGATGTAACCATGTGTCATCGACGGCCCCAGTGTTGATCCCGCTCCCAGATACGTCCGTCCCATTATGCTCGCAGCTGTGTTACCAATAGCATATAATCCAAGAATCACACGAGAATCCTTGTCCAAGACGCGCTGGAACTCATCCGTCAGGAGCCCACCCTTCGTTCCCAAGTCTCCAGGCCAAATCTTGATTGCGTAGTACGGCGCCTTATGAACAGGGGCCAGATTGGGATTGACTCCGGCGCTAGGATCACCAAAAAACTGGTCATATTCGGAGTTTCCTTTGCCAAAGTCTCTATCAACTCCCTCTCGAGCCATGTGATTAAACCTCTCGGTAGTCTTGGCCAGGCCTTCAGGGTCCACCCCGATCTGTCTCGCCAACTCGTCGATTGTCGCAGCGTAGAAGATCCTTCCGCTGGCTAAAGCCTCCTTTGACGGCTTAACTCGAGCGAAAAGGCCACCAAGCATGTATTTGTTCCGGTGATTCGAGTCCATTATCAGCCAAGCGGGGATGGCCTTGACCTTCTGGTTTCTAGTGTATTGATCATGACCAGCATCGGTATAGGACTGAGCCTCGTTCATGAATCGAGAACCGGAAGAGTCCACAATGAAGCAATGGGGTCGCGCCCGCTCAAAAAGAGCAAAACTCGGCATACCAGTGACAGGGTCCATGATAGTTGGTCCCCACCAGGCGTCATCCATGAGAGCCGTTGCTGCACCAAGTCGCATGCCTTCTTGAATAGCGTCGCCCGTGTCTCCCTTGGGAGAGTTGGTCCACTCTGTGCTAACTGGCTTTGGCATGAACTCTTGTCGCATTGTTCGGTTGTGAGCGAATCCACCAGCAGCAAGTATCACGCCTCGGGTTGCTCCAATGGTCATGAGGCCCTTGGAGGTTCTGACCTCCGCCCCTATCACCTCACCCATTGGCCCCTGGATCAGTTTAGAGAGAGCTGTTCTCAACCGAATATTCCCTCGTCCATTCCTTAAATTGAGATAGAGAAGCTGCGCCACCAAGCCGCGCCCCATGCTTGCCAACCTCTGGCCAATAAGTGCTTTGGCGATGAGCGGGAGCATTCTCCAAGTTGCGTATGCAAATGCGCCTATCGAAGATGTAAGGCGTGAGAATACAGCTGCATCGTTCGTATAGATGGCTGCGGGGATCCTGGAAGGCGGTAATTTCGACTCCCATGCCCCGAGTTTCTTGACATTGAAAGCTTTGGACTCGATCGTTCTGCCACCGCCTTTGCCCATTGCTCCCTCCATGGGTGGGTAGTAGTCAGGGTACCCTTTGCTGAAATGAAAGCGAAAGCCTTGCTGCCGGAGAAATTCGACCGTCTTGGGTCCATAGGTGAGATAGGCTTGTCTCTTTGTTAGAGAAGAAGCTGGTCCTACGTCACCTACGGCTTGCTCGAAGTATTTCAGAGCATCTTGCTCCAAGTCTTGGATACCGGCCGCCTTGGATACAGGGTTGCAGGGGATCCATAGTCCTCCGCCCGATATGACCGATGCGCCGCCGATAGTCTCTTTTTTCTCAATGACGATATTGCGCAACCCGAGAGCAGTAGCTCGCAGACTCGCCGTTAGGGCACCGGCTCCAGAACCGACGATCAGCACATCGGTTTCCTCGTCAAAGATCGGCGGACGGGGCTTGGGCGTGAGGTCCTTCGTGGTAGATAATCGTCGAGCATTCTGACTGAGCACGGCCTGATGAACATTGCGACTACTATATCGTAGGAGCAGTAAGCACCGAGACACCATGGCCAAAGATAGAAGATTCAGAAAAGGAGGGGTGTATCGAGAGTGCAAGTCAGGCATGAAAAGAGTCTTCGCATTCTCTAAAGGGCCTTCTCAGTAAAATATCATTCCCCTGTGGCTCTGACCCTTCCCCGCATCTATCGGAGAGCATACTACAACCAATCACGGCACTTTCGTGGGTGATGAGCGTGACGCTGAGCGAGAGACATGTTTTCGGGCTCCGAGCCCCGCGGACTCCGGGGGCTCCTTGGTGCCATTCGCGACTGTATCCTCGGCGCTGTCACCTTATCCGGGCTTTGCCTCCGCCCACTGTTGAGTTGACTCGGAAATGAGGGTACATCGAACTTCGAAAGGTGACCTGC
The DNA here is from genome assembly GCA_030779165.1 of Fusarium sp. MBC 441. Taxonomy (NCBI): domain Eukaryota; kingdom Fungi; phylum Ascomycota; class Sordariomycetes; order Hypocreales; family Nectriaceae; genus Fusarium; species Fusarium sp. MBC 441. Next base: position 4,082 of record JAPFTC010000654.1, read on the forward strand.
CGAGTTCCTGGAGTGTGAGACAACTGGCTCCAAAGGGTTCAGAGTTGAGATCGTTCAATTAATGAAAGTTATATTTAAAACAACAGCCCAGTCTGCAGAGTCATTCCTTCGACCCTAGGGTAAGCTTCTTGGATGCAACTGAATACTGGAATGATGACCGGACCCCGCGTGTCCCGCGTGTCCCGCGTGCTCCATGGTAATCGTCGTATGCTTTCTTGGTGGAAAGAAACGTAACATCACCAACCTACTTGGCTCCAGAATAAAGAAAACAAGTGCTTTCCCGTATAAGTGTTGAAACCTAGTGCTACGAAACAGGACAGCGTAAAATTAGCTTCTATAGTTGCTACGAACTTTCAAGAGACTCTGCTTACATATGACATGTCTCAGCCATGTGTGACTCATGACCTGTCTTCCATCGTGCGTCTTGCGAGAGGAAAGCCTGAGCACGCCACCACGCCGCTTACAAGAACACAGAAGCTTAACCCCTGTTTGCTGGATTGGGGTTAATATAGGAAACAACACGCAATGCTCCGCCGGGCTGGAGAGAGCAACCAATATAGGTGTGGAGGCCAAGAGAGCTAGAAAGAGCCTCAAAATCACTGATACACAAGTTAGTTGTTGTAATGTTGATAGGGGATATTGCGTTTGACTTTCAATGTATTTCTCAGACACTCTAAGTAGAGCGCTCCATAGTCCGGCAAGGCTTCACAATCTTGTCGCTTCCTAGTCTCAGATAAAAAGCCCACCAAAGCCTTGGCAATATATTGGTCATTCCTGGCATAATGACGGACCGGGATATAGACCTTGACCTTGGGCATCTCGTTATGTCGACGAAACTCGACGTTATAAAGAACGCCCGCTGTTCTATGGTCTTTATATGGGAGAGAGGTGTCGTCGGTGAGATCGGCGGTGCCAAGCAGGGTATTCCATAGTCGCCTTAACTTTTGCATGCCCTCCTCAAAGTCTGAGCCAAGGCAAGGCAACCGTCCTCCCAGGAACATGGTGTCTTGGACTGCTTGGAAGTTCGTTCTTCTGTCTCGAAAGTAGATCTTGATTCTGGAACTTTTGCTGGGAACCAGGTCCAGCGCCAACATGTCTATCTCGAGCCCCGAGTCTGAGTGCTGGTCCGCGTAATCGGCAAAGGTGTCGAAAGAGGCAAGACTTCCCGATCCCCACCCAGGGGCTGATCTGATGGCTTTTGAGATGACCGTCAACTCCGACTGATTGGTTGTGTATGCCACTGGGCCAGAGAAGAAGTAAACTTTGTTCATGATCTCTCCCCTTTTCAGGTCAAAGGCCCAGAACATGGATGACGGGTGATGCTCTGGGCTGCTCTTCGTACCTCCTCTGGCTGAGAAGGCAGCTTCAAAGTGATCGAATAAGGGCGTGTTGATGTTTGGAAATGCCCGGGCTAAGCTTTGCTTGAAGTCTGCCGAAGCTCTGTCGTTATTCGGGTCTATCGGTGTGCCGGCCTCAAGCCCGACAGGCTCGATGGAATAGCGAATTGTAGGCTGTTCTATGCCTGTGTGAAAGTCCCAGCTTAGCTCGATGGGTGTATGGTTGTCCGTCATGAAACTCTTCCAGCGTGGCAGTCCGGAGATAGGCGAGACTCCTAGGTATGGTATGACCGTTTTGGTGAAGTGATGAAGCATATTCACTTGGTCTTGATGGGTGTAACCAGCCTGCATGAGGAACTCTGCTAAAGCATGTCCGACTGTCAGGTACCAGTATTGTTGATGAGGGTCAAAAATACCCTGAGTTACCGCTTTGACTAGTGGCCACGGCTTTGCTTGTCCTTGAACGCTGCTGATGGGGGCCATGTTGCGCTGTAAAAGCCTGTGGGAATTGTAACTGATGTGAGTTGCCTTCCTCTACACGTAATGACCATTACTTTTATGCTATTTTAACCTCGGGGAGGAACAACAACCATAGGGCTACACGGGGTAGGGCACGGCATTGCCGTCTGTCCCTGGGAGCGCCAGTGTTGTCGTCCATTTACCATTGCCAAGACAGCACGGGCAAACCGACGCGGGCTGAAGAAAGGTGTTACCGACACAGGGTATGGGTGGGACAGCCCGGGCACCCCATTTGTGCCACAATATGCTCTGGTGATATTAACAGGCTTGATCTTTCAACAAGAACCACCACACGGATCAACATTCACGGTGAGCAAGTTGAGTTAGACTCAGCAAGCATATCCAACTTTATCACTACTCTTTATGCATGACTAGGTAAGGAACATGAGGCCATTTCTCCACCAGTCAGGCCTCCAAGCCCTCCTGCTCATCTGGCATATGCCGCTTTGTGATGACGTTTCCCTTGTGCTGTCTATCGACACCCAACCAAAGCAGATCCGGCCTGCTGTAATGCCCAACGATATCCAGGAACCCACGGGTGGCCACAACTTTAGTGAGGTCAAGATCGGCGTAAATAACACCCTCCTTTCCTGGCCCCCCTTCAAGAGGATTGGTCAATCGTCGGCCATCAGGTCCAATTACGCAACTATGGCCCCCACCAGGTTGGCGGCAAGAGAGGCCTTCCTGCGTCTTCATGGTCTCAATTCCTCTGGGTCCACATACTGAAGTGCTATGAAGAACGTAGGCTGAGCTTTCGATGGCATAAGTTTGAGAAAGTGTTTGACACCCATCAGCCGTCATACTCCATAGGCCCGGGTGGTCCACGCCAGTCGAAGGATCAACAGGTGGCCACATCGAGATATGTATAGCCTCCCCCTGGGAGATGCTGTGATATTTCAATAGGGGCTGTGTGTGTTCCCAGCAGGCAAGGCATCCAACCTTGACCTTGCCATACTCTGGTCCAAAGTCAATTTCAACGACGTTATTCAGGACGTAGTTAGCATCGGACCCGTCGCCAAAAAGAGTTCGCTCCATGTGAGTGGGCTTGATTTTCCGTCGATGCGTTAAGACCTCGCCCTGAGGCGAAAGAATCACCTGGGAGATGTAGATGCTATGAGTTCGACTTTGCTCTGAAAACCCGAGCACGATGGCAATAGAACACTCCTTAGCAGTGGCCTTCAGTAAGCCCATTGTTTCGGAATCCAAGGACAGTGAGTTATAGATGTATCGAGTCTGAAGATCGAAGTCGACCGGTCGCGCCCTATCAAGAGTCATGAATGTTAATTACAGGCAGAGTAGAAGTTATCGACTACTCACCAGATCCATGCGGGATAGCCAGGGAGCCAGCATTCGGGGAAGGCGATGAGTTTGGCTCCATGTTCCGCAGCTTCCCTAATGAGAGCGACTGCTTTTTGGACGGAAGCAGCCAAATCAAGGTAAACAGGCTCTACCTGGGTGACGGCAACTCGAATTGGCGCGGACATGCTGCTGGCTGTGTTGGTGGGTACTGTTGAAATAAAGAGATCCCGCACTGAAAGTGTCGCGGTCTATATACAACAGGCTGAAGGCAGATCTGTACAAGAGGTGCCATCTGTTAGGAGCGTTCACCGGATTGTCAAACCATCAGAGCTTCAGGAGACGCGCGTATCTGGTGAGAAATAGATATGTCTGATACGTTTGGTGGATGACCTTTTGGGCAAGTTGCGGATAGTGATAGCTCACATGAGTATCTAAATTTGCGAATTTGAAACGAAATCAGGAGGGACTGACGGCCTAGCCTGGTGATAGGGGGCATCTCAATCCAGCAAATGGTGACCCTCCTTCCGTGTCCCCCATTCCCACATTGTGGTAACTCGTGTCTCGACTCGCATTTTGCCGCGTTTATAATGATCGTACACGACTCGCCTCTGCACAGATGTCCCCTGCCCTGTCATGATCTCATTGCTGGGCACGTTTCCGGTACCCCGTGGCTCGGGCTTTGCAACCGCATCTGTCAATTCAGCACCTTACACAAGCATATTCCCGAGCAGATCCTTACGTATAACTGGTTCGTCTACCAGTACCGTTACATCGAGTGGATCATGACGACAAAAGTTAAATCTCTAAATGGCCATGAACATCATGCGAGTTTGTGCATATATACGAGCAAACCTTATAATGTGGCTCTCTTGTGCGCTTGGCTGTGGCCACAACCGTTGTACCAACTGGACACAAACGGTGGCACCCTCAGGGGTTGTGACCATTTACAAACGGTCCCTTCATACATGTGATAATCTGAAAGGGAAGGCCGAAACTGTACCTTGAAACTCCAAGTCTCGGGCATATCACCCATTGTATACACATGGAAAGACGTCTATGCAACGCCCCCCTCTGGCAAGAGGAAGCCATTCATGATTGCTAAGATCGTCTCAGTCGTTGTGGAAAAAGAAAAAGAGCCAGTGCCCTGCCTTGCTTGACAGTTCGGTTGTGCTTCCTCCATCTACAATCTCCCCTTTGCTTCAGACATGGCTCTTGCTGGCCAAATTGCTGAAATATGGATTCTTTACGTGCTTGGCGTCCTCATGATAGCCGCGCGCATCTTCTGCCGTACCAAAATGGTTGGGTACAAAAACTACGAGTGGGATGATTATTTGGTCATCGGTGTCGCAGTAAGCTCTGAACCGTTTCCTTTACGCCGTACTCGATCTCTGATGTTGCAATATCTGCAGTTCATGTGGACAGCAGCGCCTGTCATTGGCCAAGTTTTTGTCCAGGTTGCTGAAGGACGACACACCTCGGACCTAACCTTTCAGGAGCGAAAGAATATGAGCGAATCTGAGCGTAAGGATTGGGCTTTTGGGTCCCAAATGTTTCTTCTGGGCCTCACCGGATACTTCTTCATCCTTTGGACGCTCAAGTTCAACATGCTCTGCTTCTATCACCGAGTCGTCCGTGGCCTATGGACCGAGATATTTATCAAGCCACTGATGGTACTTGTGGCTTTGTCAGGAGTTACAATTATTCTCACCATTGCTCTTACATGTCGTCCATTTCATCATCTCTGGAAGGTTTGGCCTGATCCAGGACGTACGGTCAAATCCATTCCTGTGTCGTTCTAGCCAATACTAATACCACTCTTCGCAGGTCAATGTGAACCACAGAATTTGGTCTTCTTTGTCGTCATATTAACCTTTAATCTCGTGACGGATGTTTGCGTCATGCTTGTCCCTATTCCGGTATGTTCCTCAGAGATCTTAGTGGAGGCCCTCCGACTCACAATGGTTGCGTGCAGGTGCTCAGGGGAATTCAGATCAACCGTTGGAAGAAATGTGGGCTGTATTTCCTGTTCAGCCTGGGTTTCTTTTGTATGTTTGCCGCAATCCTTCGGTTCGTTCTAATATTTAATGTGAGTGAAACTATTGATCATGCTGTCGTGAGATGCTCATTAACGTCTGGTGTACAGCTTAACCAGCGCGGCGTCTCGGCACTATGGTCGATGCGTGAGGATTGCGTTGGCATCTTTGTAGGCCAGGCGCCTATGGTCACGCCTCTTTTCAAACGCCGCTTCTGGTCCCAAGTTAGCTACGCCACCTCCAGCGCCGGCTTCTCCAACGGACACACCCGGGATTACTACTACCAGAACCGAGACGAGGGTCATGAACTGGGGTCGAGAGCCGCCGCCGACAGTGCAAATCCACGTGCGCCGTGCTCAGCGGGTAGACTGGGACCCAGATCGGATAGCCAAGAGGAAATCGTGAGGAAACCGACGGATTCTGAAACACCCCCAAGGCATCCAAAGTTCCTTAGTGGCATTCTGGTGCATCAACGTATAGATATTGAGGGGCGGGAGGGGACGTACAGGCATACTGATCCCCGTTGGTAGGGTGAAATATGTTCGACTTATTATGTATAATCAAGCTGCAAAGTTGTCACAATTGTCGAATGCCGTACAGATCAGTGCTTGAAGCAAGGTGCAACAACATCAGGCCATGATTGAGTGACCACCAGCATAACCAGCTTGGTCAGCCTTTACAGTTAGGCACACTTGGCACGCGTTGTAATGGTATTGTATTCAGGTGGTCTCATGCATGTACCTTCTCGTTGTAGAGCTTTCGCTGTTATGTGACCCGCGGATATCAGTCCACAACCTTTTGCGGATTCAGAACCAGGGTTTAGAGTTTTGCAGCCCTTGAGCCATAAGGTCTGCCTTTCTTACACCAATAGCAGAAAGACAAAAACTCCTGCAATGCAACTCCAAGTGACGGTGGGCGTGCGTTGGTTTGAGAAGTACCAGGGTATCCTCCAGAGCCGCTACGACCATGTTTTAGCGGGTAAAGCTCAACGGGACCTTTGCGACGGGGTCGCCGAATGCAGAGGAACGTCTTTTAGGAATGTAGTATTGTGAGTCCCTGTCTTTATTGGCTTTCTTTCCTAACTCAAATGAGATCACTGAGCAGGTTGTTTCACAACCTGCTCTCTGAGACCAATACAGGGCATTTCACCAACAGATTCAAATCCATGCAATTACGTACGGTGTCCGGCTCTAGCTAAGCCAGGGGCCAAGATTCAAGACCCCTGCTCGCAGTGATCTGATTCTGCGCTGGTACATGTGCAATCATTCGATGCATTTAACCTTGATCCACAGGCTGATACCAGATACACGGCAGTTGTTTGAAGTCTGTGATCGTGTACAAATCTCTGTCAGACAAGACGGAAATCTCTTTAGCAGACGAGCCACTTGCTTCCAGTCTCGCTACGTACCGCACTCAATCCCATCATCTACTCATCTCTTCTATCTATCCATCTTTCATCAGCTATTGCGCGACATGGACCCGCTTCGAAAGGACGCTATTCACAATGAACGTTTCGTCAAGATCATTTGCGTCGGCGCGGGATTCTCTGGCCTGTGTCTGGCATACAAATTAAAACGATCTTTCAAGAATTATTCCCTAACTGTAAGCACTTTTGCAAAAAGCGTGATGAGTGTTTGAATGCTAATAAAGAACTCCAGATTTACGAAAAGAATGACGGTGTTGGGGGGACGTGGTTCGAGAACACATACCCCGGCTGTGCCTGCGACGTTCCTTCACACAACTACACCTATTCGTTTGAGCCTAAATCGGACTTCTCGGGAGTCCTGGCGAGCTTTGGTGAGATCAAAGACTACCTCGAGACGTTTGCCGACAAGTACAATCTGTTACACCAAATTCGGACTTCACAACTGATCTCAAAGACCTCATGGGATCCACAGAAAGGCCAATGGATGGTTTCTTCTACCGACTTACGGTCTGGAGAAACAGTGCATGACTGGTGTCACCTGTTGGTTCATGCTACAGGCTACCTGAACAAGCCCATGTGGCCCAAAGCCCCGGGTATCGAGACCTTTCGAGGGCCGAAGCTTCATAGTGCGCAATGGGATGATACTGTCTCACTTGAAGGCAAAGACGTTCTCTTGGTAGGGTCGGGCGCATCCAGCGCCCAGATTCTCCCAGCCATCCAGCCAATCGTCAATACTGTCAAGGTTTTCGTCCGAACCCCGCGATGGTCGTTGCCATCCGTGAGCTCCAAACATGGCAATTTTTCCTCGGAGGAGAGACACAGACTCGTCAACAATTCAGAAGCCGTCCTGAGTCTCCGACTAGAGAATGAGAGGACCTTGAACAGCTTCTTCAGTGAGTACAGAGGCCTGTGCCATATTATCCTGGAGAAATCATAACACTTTTTAGCCATGTACATGAAAGGCACGGTTTTGCAATCCCAAGCAAGACAACACTTGGAGGCTGAAATGAAGAAGATCATTCCAGACCCTGAGTTGCAAAGGAAGCTAGTGCCCGACTTTGCTGTTGGATGCAAGAGGATTTTACCATCAGGGGATCGGTTCCTACATGTCAGTCATCACCCGAAGTTAGACTGGGCTCATTCATGGTCAAGATTTGAACTAATTAAGCGCTACAGGCTATCAATGAGGCTAATGTGGAGGTTGTCTGTTCAGGAGTCAGTCGCTTCACTGAAACCGGCTGCATTAGTGCGGATGAGCAGTCTCATCAGGGCGATGTGCTGATCTGTGCTACTGGATTCGATATGTCGTTTATCCCTCGTTATCCCATACTCTTCAACGGACACAACCTCCAGGACGATTGGAATGCCTCCATCACTGGCTACATGGGCGTTGGAATATCTGAATGTCCAAATTCTTTCACTCTCGCTGGGCCTTGGACTCCAATCTCCAATGGCCCAGTAATTGTTGCCCTTGAATCCCAGTCTGATTTCATCTGCGCCTTTATCGACAAGTATCAGACAGAACCTGGAATTCATAGCATGAGGCTGAAAGCCGCCGCATGCTATGATTTCAAGACCTACGTGGCCCAGGCCACAAAGAGGATGGTCTGGTCGGACAACTGCCACAACTCTCACAGCATTCATGCCAACTGGGGTCAGGCTTCCATCACATGGCCTGGATCGACTCTCCATTATCTGGAGGCTTTGCGTGAGCCTCGCTTCGAGGACTACGAGTTTGACTTTTGTGGCAATCGATTTGCCTGGATGGGCAACGGTTTGTCACAAACAGAGTGGGACCCAACGTCTGAGTTGGCTTACTACATCCGAAATAGCGACGATGGAAAGCATCTGAGCAGAGGGGCGAGGACGAAGTCGACTTCGAAAAGTGGGACACGGCCTGAGAGGCAGCTTCACCGGCAGGAAAGGCTACGTACTGCTTAGATCTAGGAACGCTCTTGTATACTGGGGATTAAAAGCTCTTGACAAGGAGATGGGTTCGCTTGAAGGGTGCGGAATAATGCAGAATCTGTCTATGCCATCATGGAGTCGTATTGTACTAACCCAAGTTTGTTTATTGTCCGGAAGGGAGAATTCTTATTTAGAAAAGCTTCTCTTCAACGAGATATATGGCGCCGTAATACCAAGACTCGCGTCTTCTGGACGCAGAAGCTGATTTGGAGACCAGAACTGATCGGCTGAATGTGCTTCATGCCTGCAAAAGGACTTAGGTCATGCATGATCTAGGCTGTGGTGACTCGTGTGTTGCCTCCGGGCTCCGTGAATTCAGACACTCACACCACCCGTAAGATTAATCGTGGTGCGGAATGAAGGCCTAAGGCTGAAAAGTGATGCATTTGCGGTGACGATGAAGAACCCAGCTACAGCAGCTGCAGCTTTGAGGTTCACAAAGATGGCTGAGGGTCACGTGCGCACTCTCACTTATCAAACCGCCCCCTCTAGAAGAGGTTCTCTTGGTAGGTGCTCCCCCTGTTCGTCTATACGGGTGATCCGGCTCCCAATTCAACAAATCTCGATGTAATGGGATCCTGAGTAACAACGACTTCTCCTTCTAGGCAGTCGACAGTGGCCGCTCTAGCGCAAGTTTCTTGGTTCTCATAAACCCTGGAAGCCCTCAGGCTGCTACTAGCATGCTCTCCTTGAACCGTCAAAATATTTACACAAACATTGGCATAAATGCCACTCCCTTTGGCCACTTCATCGCATTATTGTGATTCATCGTCCTGGGTAACGCAATGGATATCAGTCTAGAGGGAGGTATCTCTGCTAGGAGCCAGATGGCACCCATTGTGGTCATTGTTTATGGTGCAGAAAGTAGTAGTCTAGAAATCAGAGATCTGTCTGGGTGACATTGTCCCCATGCAGCCGCGTCGCTTGTTCTCTAACATTCATTCATATCTAAGCTACACAAGTATTCCCACCGAGAGGTGGGATTTACTTTCACCATCAGGTTATATGATGTATGCATACGTTCTGCGTTGATGAATCAAAACAACTTCAGTCATAAAAAGCGGAGATGTCGGCGTCCTGGGATGACACGAAGACCAAATTGAGTTAGTAGCGAATAGGTATAAGTTACATTCGTGTACAATCCTCCTGACTTCAACTGCCGTAGACTATTAGACACAGGAAAGGTCTTTGGCGAATTTGGGCCCCGGTTCTCATGCACGTTTTATTAGGCAGCATCCCAGCGGAATACTCGTTATTGGCCAACTGTCATGAATTCATTGCGATCGTGATTCAACCATAGACTAAGCTAGACTACCAGGGAGTCGAATCAGAGACTTTCTCAGTAAATGGTAATCTTCTGAAGTACGAGAATATGAAACTTAAACGGTCAAAAACAGTTTCAAAGTACCCTGGATACAAATGGTGAGTTTCCAACCCTGTCAGGATCAAGAAGGTCCGTGGGAAATTGCTGAAGATAGGTAACACATTACACAACCACACAAGACTGCAGAAAAATTTACAATGCTCAAGTAATTAGATCTTAGGTGTTTGTTTCATCTTACTACTGAATAGGTATAGAAGAAACTAGACTACTCTAATCTTGAATTGTTCTCTGATTAAAGACGCTTGTCGGCCAAACGATGGGGTCCAATGGTGCTTGTCCACTCCAACGCCTATCTCCGGCGCGTCGCCAAACCAATCTTGGCGCTCTGATGTAACTATACTAGTGCATTTCTGGCTACGATAAATCGAATTTTAGCTCCAGTTTTAGGACACTGTCACCATCGGGCGTCACGGATCAGAAAACACTCCAACACTTGAGATCTCCCATTCAAGATTGTGATCTGCCAAGCCCCAGTTTGGTCCTTTTTGGCCGGTGAAGAAGCTGGCGGATAAGCTTTGCATATATGGCAGAAATTTTAAACTCTCTTGCCGCCGTCGTTGTGGCCTTTTTCTTTCTTTCTTTCTTTTTTTTTTTTTTTTTTTAAATGTGTTTGTTGGTCAAGACCAGCGGCTATATATACAAGATGCGCCAACCTAAACCCAAAAAGCACCACTAAGACGCAGCGTAAATATGTCAATAACATCGCTAGATAAGATCTGTGCTAAAAGGTTTGTCAACAAGTAAATAATTGCTGATTCATTTACACATGAATAAACCATCCCTCAACTCTAGATACCTGTACCTCTTGATTTTCCGGCTGACGGCACCTGATGGAAACCCCTTTGATGACGATTGTGAAAGCATCATTATCAATCCTCAACTGAGATGAGAGCGAAACACTGCCGCAACCGTACGGCTTCCTATTTAGGCCAATACAAAAGTTCAAATACCCTAGAAAGACCACAAACCGGTAAATCGGCACCCAAACCCAACGTCACGTTGCAGCATTGCTTCACCTTGACAGAAGTTCCTGGGGGCAAGGGGTCCACAGCCGATAAGTCGATCCCGTAACCAACTACTGATAATGGAAAGCTGGAAATGGGCCCTCGTAGTGTCCCCGACTGTGCACGCAGTTCTTTAACGTATTAAACCAAGATAAACAGTGCGGTAAAGGTATTTGAGCTTAGGCTTAGGAATTGAAGGTTTCAACGTGAATGAATTGTCATCACAATTGTAGTCTTCCTGACAACTAGTTGTTATTTTTCTCACCATCGATGATGCCCCTGAAAGAAGCAATTACCCAAAATGACAGCTTAGCAGGCTTCGTCGAGATTCTAGTCTCGCTTTAGAGGCGGGAGGGATCATCCGGCACTCGGCATGCCGGCTAAGTCGGCGCCGGTTCCACCCACGTCGAGTTGACAGGCCGGGGCAAACTTCCCAACACACCATAGCGCCGGGGTCTGTTATCTAGCCGTACCCATCGACCTAGCCAGGCTTGGCAGGCCAAATCGCCAACTCGAGCCAAGGTTCTTTTGTTTTCGGGAAGAAGTGATGGCATGTCGCACCATCAGGTTTATTGCCATAGCATGTCACCGGGCTGTAGCTATTGGGGAACCCCAGACATCTGGAAATATGTAAGTGATTACAGACCGTCGCTCGACTCTGAGCTCATCGGGTTTGATCACCTCTCGATCGGCAGAGTCAATGTGATAAGCGCTGGAATTGAATGAACAAGCTCGCCATCGTGGGAAACAATGATGATCCACCGTTAATAACGATTGGCTGCATTGTTCTGGAACTTATTTACATCCAGTGGTCCTTTTGAAAGCGCCATCGCTTCTCCCGATCGAGGAGCATCGTGTTGCCACTTGACACTATCCTTAGACCGATAACGTGCCGTCAACCCGGAACTTTTGGATGGTCAAGATCGTAAAGGATCATGAGGTTCTTTGCAGAATCACTGGTCTGACCTTTAGCGATGGCCGAGATCCGAGTGTCCTTCCAGATCGTTGGGATGATTGTTTTATTTAAGCAGGTGGGATTCTTCTTTATGGCTTCATCTTCATAGGGGTCACCAACTGTCACAACAAGATCCTCGTCGCACATTTGCTACTTCAAAATGTCAACCGACGCGGAAAAAATATACGGCGCAATGGAGAACTCATCGTCCAACGAGGATGGGCCCCGAGTGGGCGACAACAAGGCAGTTCTCGTTAACGAAGAGGGGCTCACTGATCTGGAGACTGTATCCACAGGCAGTGTCAAGCCCCTCGAGACCGCCGAAGACATTGTCACACATGTTATCCAAGTTGATGATGATCCTTCCATGAACCCATGGACAGCGCGCATGTTTATTGTAGGTAAGTCAAAGCTCACTCATGCCGATTGTCCAACAAAGGTGAATTAACAACACAAGGCGTTGGATTGTCTGCCTTTGGAGGCGTCTTGCAGGAAATCATGTACTTCAAACCCCAGGTCGTATACGTGTCCGTCATGTTCTTGACAGTCCTCGCCGAGACCCTCGGAACGGGTCTAGCACATATCATCCCCAGAAAGGGAGCCATCGGACGCTTTCTTAACCCACACCCCTGGAACCGAAAGGAACACACTGCCGCCGTTCTTATGGCATCGGCTGCGTCCGTCTCGGCCCTGTCAACTGAGGCTCTGTCGGTCCAGAAGCTATGGTATGGAGGTTACCCCAACCAGGCCGCAGGAATCTTCATTACCCTCTCATCCCAACTAATCGGCTATGGGATTGCGGGTATGATGAGGCCAGTTCTTCTCTACCCAACCAAGATGTTGTATCCTGCCAACCTTCCCATTACGACAGTCATGGAGACCCTACACAAGCCCAAGTCAGAGACCAAAAAAAGATTCCAAGTCTTTTGGATCATTTTTGTTGCCATTTTTGTCTGGGAATGGTTCCCCGAGGTATGATCATCCGTTCAAACTTTATGTTAATAGAGGTTAATGAGAAATAGTATATTTTCCCACTCCTCTCGGCGGTGTCCATCTTCTGCCTCATCGATCGAAACAACCTGGTGTTCACAAACCTCTTCGGCGGCTCACAGGGTAATGAGGGCATGGGTCTTTTGAGTGTTTGCTTCGATTGGAATTATATCGCCGGCTTCGGATCACCCCTATGGATGCCACTGCAAACTCTATTCAACAGCTTCCTCGGTTATCTTGGAGGCATCGCCATTTCCATGGGTCTCTACTACAGCAACATTTGGAGAGCCAAGGATTTCCCTTTCATGTCGCAACTGCTTTATGATGGGAGTTCCAACACAACCAGTTCCAACCCATACAACGAAACTGCCATCATGAATTCCGACTTTACTGTGAACAACAAGGCAGTTGATGAGGCAGGTCTCCCGTACCTAACGGCAACATATGTCAACTATCTCATCACCTCGAACGCCGGTCTCACTGCTACTTTGGTACATATGCTCCTCTGGAACTATGCGGAAGTCAGCTTGGGATGGGCATGGATCACTGTTGCCAACCTGAAGAAGTTGCTTCGCCCCGAAAACTACTATTTCTGGAGACAGACTGGCTCCCGTACCGAGGAGGAAAAGTCCAAGCTTCGGGATGATCCGACCATTGATCCTCACTACAAACTCATGCTGGATTACGACGAAGTTCCAAACAGCTGGTACTTCCTCATTTTTGTTGCCAGCTTCATCATCGGCCTTGTGTGCTTGTATGTTATGAAGTCTACACTTCCATGGTGGGGCTTCATTCTGGCAACTATCTTTTTGTGTATCTTCCTGGTCTTCTTTGGTGCCCAATACGCCATCACTGGATTTGGTTTCAATCTTCAGCCTATTTTCCAGATGCTTGCTGGCTACATGTTTCCGGGTCGCCCTTTGGGTAAGTCGCATAATAGCTCTGTTGGTCACGTCTAACTTCATCATAGCAAATATGTACTTCACATCCTATACCTACAACGCTCTCTCGCAGGGCTTCCTTCTTCTTCGAGATCTTAAGCTCGCCCAACAAAACAAGCTATCTCCCAAGGCCACTTTTACTACACAGGTCATTGGTTGCATCCTTGGAGCTCTACTCAACTACGTGATGATGATCAGGTACTTCTTATCATCCTTTTCCACGCTCGGCCCACGCTGATGTTTATTAGTATCGTCGACAACCAATCCGCCATTCTCAAGTCAGCCGAAGGAACCAACATCTGGTCCGGTGCCCAGATTCAACAGTTCAATACCCTGGCCATCGCTTGGTCTATCGCACCGAAGATGTTTTCCATCGGAGCTCGTTACCAATGGGTCACGATCGCCTTCTTCATCGGCTTCCTCGCCCCGCTGCCATTTTATATCATGCATCGGCTTTTCCCCAAGTCAAAGATTTGGCCATACTTGAACTCCTCCATTATCCTCTGGTATCTCGGTTACCTTTTTGTCGGACTCAATGCTTCCATCACAAGCTACTATATTTTGGGTGCCTTTGGTCAATTCTATCTTCGACGGTACCGGCCCAAGGCGTTTGTCAAGTGGAATTATCTTGTGTCTGCAGCACTGGATGGCGGTACTCAGGTCATGGTCTTTATCGCTACTTTTGCGGTTTTTGGTGGTTCTGGAAAGTCGGTGCCATTCCCTGAATGGGCGGGAAATAAGCCGGATAACTTGGACTACTGCGCTTATAGTGGTTAGGAATAGGCAGGTGTAGGATCTGCACGCCAGTTCGAAACTCGTTATGAGTACATACAGGCTAGGCGGTGCATGTAGTGACCTTGGTGTGATTTTGGAGCGTATTGAGGGATTGGCAACGATGAATACCGGCTCTCAGTGACTCTATACGTACCACAGACAATTCAGACTTTTTCTCTAGCTAATGTATGAAAAGGCTCTCTTTGAAGCTGCTTTGTTCCTTGATGTCTACACCTCCATATTGAACAATGTTAACATTGTTAACATCCTTAGAGCTATCTTGATTCTCACCGACGACTATCATCACTCGTCCTGACAATGACCCCATCTTCCAACTCTGCAAACCCATGACTAATCCACATTAGTCCCTATATTCTCACTTCCATACCTCAAGTACTAATGGCGACGTCATCGCGCTCTTGACCTTGTCAGGCCCTAGGTAGCCTCTCACCAGAGTCGGATATTCCAAATTCCTCGCCTTGTTAGAATCTCCGAACCATGAAGCAGCTATGATAATTCTCATTTACATAAGCTCCGACTCAACCAAGGCCGGAAACAACACCAACTCCGAGTTCCATTACCAGCACAAGGTACGTACGTGCCTTGAACTTTCTTGTCTTCCACCGTTTAAACTTCGTTGCTCCCAGTTACACTGACACCGGCAACAGACAACCTTGCGGTGTTCATCATGATGATAATACAAAGAATGAGCGTTAGCATTCGATGCCGTAAAGATCCCGTTCCGCAGCCATCGAATTTTGCAAACAAAGATGGCGCCCCTACGTCTTGAATGATAAAGAGGTATTACGGTCATTCTGATGGTGTGGAGAATGTATCCGGCTTGGTGCTGCAATTAAACGCGGATGCTTGGTATCATCCTCATTGCTGTACCAGGAGGATCACAACGTCTATCCCAGTTCCCTGCAACTACTAGACACACCTACTGTTTCGGACCGTTTGATTCCGTCGAGATGGAAATCTCCTTATACCATCCCCTGCTCGATTGTTTACTCCAGGGAATTTGCATACACCACTCTCAGTCATGCCCATTGTGCTTTAATAGTTCCTGGCCGATCTGTTAGCATTCATTGGGCAGAGTGCAGCTTTTGATCAAAGGATATCTTGCCTAAGAGGAGACGCGCATGCACTGAGCACCTACATAACTCGCCAGGTTGAGATGGAGCTGCAGCTGACACTAAAACATGTCACTCAGTCGCCAATGTCGAACTCACCGAGTTTCATTGGCTGTTGTCTTATGTGCACATGTTTACCATTAGGACAGTGAGGGACATCGTTATCATTTTTCGTTGATCTGCCTTTCGCCGGCAATACAGGTTAGTGAATAACCATGCAACGATTCTCAGTTGGCATTCTCGTGACGCTCGAGGCTGCATCATTTGAATGGGCCACAACATGGCTCATGGATCGTTACCAGGGCAACATCGTGTGCACTTCCCAGGGCCAAATAAAGCTAGTTATACACAAACCGTCCCGTCTCTTTAGGATGGGTTTATTTTCTACAATCACATGGTCCGATGATATCCAGAGACCCTGCTCGATGTTTGTCCCAACCGGGCTGTCGGACAAACACCGGCTCCGGACTTGCTCCGTCCCGAGCGCCGGCGAGCGCCGGATGGGTCCGAGATCGGCCCATGGTTGCCGGAACACACACCGTCTGCTAATGAATTTGTGCCCCGAGAGCTGGTCCGTGCACTATCACCATACAGCCAGCAGGAAATTTGTGAGCCCGGCCCATGGCGGAGCTCAGCAATGTGGTCTCAGAGCCAATGCAAGTAAGCCTATCATTGGCTTTATTAGGGTGCTTTGTTTATATAATCCGGTCCTGTGTAATGGGCCGGCTATTACTAGGCAAGGGGTCGACAAAGAATCGTAGCAAATTAGCAAGGATGATTGTGACTGACCTCTCAATTAGGCACAAGAACTTTGACAAGTGGTTTGTGTCTTGCTTTGACGCGTGATAGGGCTTCGATGAATAGCTAAATTCAGCGATCTGAGGATTAATCGTTCGTCATCTATTAACTATATTTTCGAGTATGCCATTTCCATGCAGAGGTGAGATAGTTGGGGAGAAGTGGAATTGATCAAGGTTACCCGGGAGGCAGGCCTTGACTGGGCTGCTAGAGCACTATCTAGGGATCTCAAAAGCTTGGCTGGATCCCGTTAACGCTTTATGACGTGTGAAGCTGGCCCCACCCAGTGAGAGACAACGTTCGAGGCCGCTATCGCTAGCTTCGTTCAGGTGCGTTCTGATTCCTGGGCACTGTGGGGGACTCGATATGGAAGCCAAGCACAAGACTTCATCTTCACAACTTTACCATCCAATGCAAATTGCCGAGTTACCCGAGTCTAAACACACATCTCTGATCTGGTCACTGAGTATCTATGTGCCTGATCTGTAATAAAATTCGTTGTTTTCTTATCTGAGGTGAAGATATAAGTTAGATATCATTCGTTTGCTCAGTGAGGCAATTCCCCTTTTGGATAAAATATGCACTAGAACAGCCAATCGTCGCCTCCAAAAATCATGCCGCTTTTAAGACATTGTTCTCTACTGTGATATCGCCATGAGTATAAACGTTCTGTGCTTTTAGCTATCATGTCGGTTACGTCTTCAATTCCATGCAACGAATCTAAACAAGTCCTCCTACCCTTCTTTACCGCTTTTCCGAGCTCAAACTATCAGCAACATGTCCGATAACAGCCTGAAGCTGTCAGCCAACGCCTCACGCCTCTTGGAGTTGGAGCGCAAGTATTGCGCTGGAGGATTTGAACCTTCACCATTGTTCCTTGAAAGAGCACAGGGATGCAAACTATGGGTACGCTAAAATTTCAGTACTGTTCACCAACTACCGTCATGCTGACCCGGAACGTGCTCAGGACTGCGATGGCAAAGAATACATCGATTTCATCGGCATGTTTAGCGCAACGAACATGGGCCATGGTAATCCATACATGAAGAAGAAGATGTTGGAGCAGCTAAACAAGGCGCATTTGCTGAACATCTGTGCCCACAACGTGGGCTGGGGCCCTTTTGGCGAAATGATGTGCAAGCGATTTGGCTACGACAAGATCACCACCGCAACTTCCGGAACCGAATCGGCAGACGTCGCCTGTAAGATTGCTCGAAAGCACGGCCTCGTCCGTCGAAAGATCCCAGCCGACAAACTCAAGATCCTAGGTGTAGGATCTTCCTATCACGGCCTAGGCATGGGCATCTGGGGATTGATGGATCGCTCTGTGCAAAGGTCCAGTTACGGCCTAGACGGGACAGGCGTTCTCAACTTTAACCCTACGACCAACAAGACATTAGAGTATCTTGACCTGAAGGCCATGCGTGCTTGTCTCGAAGAGCATCACCAAACGGTGGCAGCTGTCATCATGGAATGTCTGCACGGAACCTCACGCTCGAGTGAGGATGAGATTCGCTACGCCCGAGGTGTCTATGATCTGTGCAAGAAGTATGGCGTTTTGTTCATTGCAGATGAGGTCCGGCAAGGAGCAGGAAAGACCGGAAAACTACTGTCATTTTATCACTGCGGCGGAGACATGAAGCCCGATATCGTCACCATGGGAAAGTCCATCACGGGCGGGTGGTACCCGCAGACCTTCATCCTCGGCACAAAGGATGTCATGTCCCTCGTCGGCCCAAACGAGTGTGGTTACACCTTTAGCCACACGCCCCCAGCACTTGTAGCGGCGACTTCCGCTCTTGAAGTCATCGATAATGAGAACCTCTTGGAGCGTGCGACAGAAATCGGGGTAAAGTGGCGAGCTATCGTCAGCAGCTGGAATCACCCCAAGATCGACTACGTCTCCAGCATTGGCGCAGACTCCAACATGTTCTTTCACGATCTCCATGGGCAGCGTGTGGCAGCGCTCTGCATGTTCAAGGGCCTCTTCGTAAACGCTACGCCAGGGAAGAAGGCCATTCGTCTCAGTTTTAAAATGACGGATGAGGAGCTTGAGAAGGGCGCAGTGATACTGAAAGAAGCTTTGGACACAATCGACACCTTTGGCCACATTCCTGGTGAGGTCTTTAGCCAAGACTAGGAAGCCTATCGTTGGTAGCAGTGGCATTGCAATAGACTGAAACCTGTTCATGTTCAATGTTGTGAGAACATGGATAATTGAGGCAATTGTCGTTGGGAGCGATCACGGCTCATAAAGGACGTGGCAGCGGCTTGGGGCCTTCTTATAACTATCTTATGCTGAGATGAGACATATTTTGCTTGTAGTCCTTAGGCTTGAATAAATACAGATAGTGGAACTCTAAAATCAGACTTGAAAAAGTTTCACAAGAAAACATTGAGCTGTATTCCTGTCTCGTGTAAAACACTCCTCCAACAAGCAGCTTCCGGATGCAGGGAGTCGAGCTCCGCCCATACCTTTCCCAAGAAGTCTAAGATCGAGAGCCCTTGTAGGAAATGTAGGTTAAAGCTCATGGTAGCAAACCCTGTCGTATAGATACTGCGATGGGCCTCTGACAAGGCATGAACACCTGTCATGACTGCAGGCCATATCACATGCTGGATCCACGGGAGCTTCTCAAGGGCTTCAGAACCAAACTGTACACAATCTTGGATGCGAGCATCGCTGGATGGCAATAGACAAATGTCTGAGTAGATGTAGCACAAGATACCATTACGCCAAACATTGTTGACCATATCTGAATAAGAGGAGTGAGACTGGTGGCATCCGATGAGCTGGGGTAGTATAGGTTTGTGCGATGGATCAAGTCGGCCACATCTGGCATGAGCTGCTGAGATATGTAAGAATTCTGTGCCACCTCGTTGTATAGTCTTCGGGATAGACGAGTGGTGTCCTAGAAAATGGCAGACAGTCGATGATTCGGCAGGTTACAAAACTAGTCAACCTGGTCACGGGACAGTCTGTCTTTCGGCCTTTCATCTTTTAGCCTCGTTAGTATGACAGCCTTGTCTATTGCTCGGGTTACTCTGGATTCTCACCTTCAGCGATGAATTTAAGCTACAGCATCTCTCCACTAGGAATCATCGAACTCCGCATGCTCCAGCTGATTGCGACCATCCAGTTGAAGTGCAGTCGGAGAAATTGCAGCTCGGGAGCATCCTCATCATGGAAGTTTGACGTAGCCAAAAGCTCACGAGCTCGTATCAATTTTGAGATCCAGCCCCTCGAGCTCGACCCTATGATCTAGTGTGGCCCCAGTCAAAACGGCCAGCGCAGGCGGCGATAAGTGGCTTACCTCACAAAGGATTGATAGCATAATCGTTGCCGCCTTGGGAACTCTCTGCAGGGCTGTAGATCCGACACCTTTTGCTGATGCTGTAGTGTGGTCGTGAAATCGTGTCGACAGGTCAAGCGTGAGTTGGCCTGAGTGGTATAGGTGAAGGGCAGCTGCTTTTAGGACTGCGTTGCGGAGGGGCCTAAAGACGAACGCCAACGTGCCGTAGACTGTTGTGTAGGGATTGTGATGTGGGTGTGCCGGGCAGAAGTTGGGAGCGAGCACGTTGAAAACTGATTTCGCAAAGATGTTAGTCATCGACAGAGAGGACACATCATCCAGATCAACTTACAGTGCTGAAGGAGAAGCGCGTCAAAGTCAAACCTGTCTACCTGCAGGCCTTCTACTGGCTGCACACATAGAGAGATTTGCGAGTTCGGATTTTCCGATTCAGGGAGTTCTGGCTGGTCCTCGTCCGTAATAGTGAAGCCGTCCCGGAGGACAACCCCGTCCAAATGAAGAGTATCAAGGGTGACCTGATCCGTATTGATGGTCTCCATGCTGCCATTTTCTCTTGGGTTTTCTGTCTCCATATTAAGGGGACTGAGAAAATCCAAGTCAAAGCCGAAAAGGGCGGATGGGCTTAAATCCGCAGGAGGACTCAAGTCCAGTCCAGGAAGATTTTGCGCGTCTAACCCAGACCGCGAATCTAGGGGAATGCTTTGCCATGTTTGAAGCTGGCCGTCACTGGGCTCGGGATAAGGCAGGCTTTCCGAAGCAACGACCGCAAGAGCAGAAACAGAGTTTTCATCGGAGATGGGCCCATCCAACGTTGGCAGACTCTCCGCTTCTCGTGTTATTGATGGCTCGATTTCTTCGCTACTGGGAATCGTCCCATTCATTAGGTCGAGATGCGAGGTCTCGCCTTACCTGGCAGGCAGCTCTGGGGGAGCGTCAGGTGTGAACTTGAAGCTATCCTGTTTTGCTCGAAGTGTCCTCGGGGGGCGTGCGGCCATCGTCTGGCGGGATTGTCTCATCGGACGAAGGGAGAGCGGGCCGGAAGGTGACGAGCTCCTCAGTATCTTGTACTTCATCTGCCCAGAGTGGCCTTCCGCGGCGTGAAACTCTGACAAGCGAATCTCATATCCGCCACAGGACAAGTTGCGATTCTGGCAGACATTACAGGCAGGCTTTGTCTCGTCGCACTTTCGGCGTCGTTGGCGGCAAGTCCAGCAACCTTGATCAGTGCCCCAGTGAGCTTGTGGAGATGATATCTATGCAGAGAGACCTACCTCCTCGAGAGCGTCGCATCGTCGTTATCGTGTTTGCGGCTCGATTTTCCCTGACGCATCATTTAGAAATGATGAGACAAAAGTCATAAATCATGAGAGAACCTGGTTTAATGACCCGGAATCCGGAGTAACTCAGGTCGAGCTAGGACTTGCGGGCGTTGCTCTTATCTGTGGAGACAATCTGTTAGTCGAACTTGTGAGAGTACTTCTATCGGTTAGTTTACTATAATGATCTCACTGCTTATTGCTGGAGGTCTGTTAAACATCGAGTGGCAAGAAGTAGAGGGAGAAATATCAATACTTGATCTATGGTATTAAGAGAGTGGCCGATGATGTATCCTATTTCTCGCCTCTTATGGTTGGTCACTATCCCTGTCGGTACCCCAAGTGCACCTTAGGTCAGTCGGTGGGATAGGCATAGAGTAGAGGACGAATAATAATGCCAGTCATCTGGTCTTATCCTATAGAGAAAAGTCAATAGAAGCCAGAGCGACAGCACATGTGCTGGAAGCGATTTGTGAAACCGATAACTAATAACACAGCCAGGTTAAGCATTGGGCTATTGTTGGGCCTTGGGAGGGAAATGGAGAGGAGCTTGTGCTATGTGATCATCCTGATCTGCTCATTAGATAGATAGAGCAGCTAGCAAGCGAAAATAGTGTCTGACTATGCCCGTTACCACCAAGGACTTCATCATATTCAGGTTGTTTTCGTTGACAGTTGTCAGGCAGTAGCCAGCCTCATCGGGTGCGTTACAAGTTGGACAATATTGAAAAATGTTTCAAGAGCATGTAAGTAGGTACAAGAGCTTCTGCTGCTACAGAAGTTTAAATAGGCCACTGTGTTAACATCGGGTCATGATGTTATAATGCGTTGAAGATCTGTTCTTTATTATAGTTGCAGCCCGGCCCTTGATGGGTTGACCGAGCCCGAAGATCGTAGGTACAAGAGGCTCGGCCCATCAGCCCCTTAGGTATCAGCTCTCATTACTTTTGCTTTCCAAGATTGATCAGCTGATTCTCAAGCATCACGATAATAGCGAATGCAGGGATATCCTTAGTTTCCCAACGCTTCAACTTGTCCGGACTCTTCCGGGCCTGTTTCCTGGTTACCCTCGCCCAGAAACTCGGTCGTGTCAGTTGCAACATGCTCGACAAACTCAATGAACGAGGGTGGCTTGTACGACTTTCTCCCATCGCTGAGCCATATAGCCACACACAGGACTGCGAAAATACCCGTCAACAAGATGTTATAGTTGAAGTTGCTAGCCGTGATGGGATGAACACCTGGGAACTAAAAACTGGATCAGCAAACTCGGCTTCATTTCAGGTAGACGGACAGGCTTACCATGACCAAGACTACAACTGCAAGTGTATAGATGACACTGATAACACAGATAGGGTAACCGAGTCGTCCAAGGTTGAAAGGTGTATTCTTAAGTTGGCTGCGGCCAAAAAAGAGCATTATGAGAGAAGGAGAGGCTGGCGTAGGTCGTTAGCAACAGCCCTCTAGGTAGAACCCCTGTAAGACTTGCCGTAGCTCAGAAGCATAAAGACAGCTTTGGTTCCTAGAATAGCATTGAACCCCGATGATGAGAAGAGATATCTAAAACGGTTCGTTAGAAACTGCCGTCCCGCATTGGCGGCGTTGTACTTACACTAGGCCAATAAGAAGAGTCAATCCGAAGCACGCGTCCACGGAACGCGATGGGACTTGGGATCGCGTCGAAATTTTGACAAGACTGGGCATTACCACTGTCAGATCTTTGCCACTGGTGCTCGCGAAATGTTGATCTTACCTCTTTTTGAAGAAGAGCCCGCCATCACGGGCCAAGGCATATCCTTGTCGAGATGCGGATGTCAAGCATCCAGTCAGAGCTGCAAAGAAATTGACCAAAAGCATCACATTAAACGTGATTGCAGCTGCGTCACTCTTTAGAGCTAAACGAATAAGCTCAACGATGGGAACGCTAGAAACAGTCAGTCGGGTTATAAGTATAACAAGACAAAAGCCAACAACTATCCCCAGTAGCGGAGCCGATGACCGCATTCATATCAGTGACTGAAAATGCAACTGTGAGAATCCAGACGACACCGACTGTGAGCTGGGTAGCCACGATGATGTAGAGAGTCCTGGGAATGATTCGGGTGGGTTGAGGAACCTCCTCAGCCAGATGGCATACGGCATCAAGGCTGACCCAGACAACTACGCCGTTGTACAGACCAATAGCCACGGCCATCGCGGACGAAGAGTACTTGTAAGCATGTTAGGCTCATAAAACTAAAACGATTGCGCTTCACGCGACCACACACCCAGTCTCATTGTTTACCGTAGTGAAAACGAATGATGCATCAGCCTTGGGTGCACGAGCAAGGAGAGTGATAGTAAAGCCAGCGAAACCCAGCATGCTAATAATACCTGGGAGTTTTGTAAGCATCACTCTATATCCCTTACTGACCTAACTCACATCCGAGGTTCTCCACAACATGGAATCCTTTGAGAAAAAAGAGGTTGATCACCCAAGCCACGACTGCCCAGGCAACGTAGACCACAAAGTATTGCCATCGACCCGACACTACATATGTCGTGTCGCACATGATGACCAGGGAGAAATTAACGCCCGTCTGAATAGCAGCGCAAGCGGCAACCGTGAAAACCCAGCCGAGATAGTTCAGCCAACCAACTGGGTAGCCCACATATCTACGATACTTCTCTGGGCACCAGAAAGTTGAAAAGTGATAGGCACCTCCGGCAACAGGGAACAGGGACGCGCATTCAGCAAGAACAGACATTGTGCAAAGGGTTCAAGCTGTCGATCCAAGGCTACAATTGTTAGTCAGAGCGGGTAACATGGGATGATGAGCCTACAATCCATAGAAGATGGTTGGCAGACCTCCAGCTGAGAATCCAACCACGAAAATGTAGGACAGTCCGCCAAAAACGTTGATGACGTTCCAGGCAATGCAAATGATTTCCCAAGAACCCAGATGCCTGGCAAGTTGGCTCTCATCACAGACAACCTCACCTGCCCCGGGCTCTTGGGAAGTCCTGCCAGACATGTCGCCTGCCTTTTCGACCTTTTCACTCATGATGACTGAAAATAATGTTGTTGTACAACGAAGATGAAGAGTGAGAAGATTTGAGGCCAAGTATGTTAGGTAACATATTCAACACTTTGATGATTTAGTTTCTGTGGCTGCTCTTATGATTTCTTCGGCTGACTATGGATTACCCCCTGTTCCCGTCAGTGATTTTGCTCATCTCAATCGTCTTACGGATTGTTGAACATGAGAATGATAACGGCCGCTATCAAGCCGAAGAACTAGTCTCGATGGAGCTTATCTTGTCACTCTATCTCATTGGTTCATCTCAGTGCAAAAATTAACTATTCTGGGACTAGATCAGTTCTCCAGACTTCGATGGTCCACTCAGTGGATACGACTTGTTGACATGATAAGTCAAGCCTCTAACCTGAGGTGCTTGGTAGCCAACCTCTTCAAACGCCTCATTCTATCCAACAAACCCGCAAGATTCCTTACACATTCTACATTATAGCTTCTCTAAATGGCAAGGTGGCGATTGTTACCGGTGGCACGAGAGGTATTGGTCGCGGAATTGCCACCGAACTCGCTCGACGTGGTGCTTCTGTGCTCATAACTTATAACGCGGCATCCTCCGTGGCACTTGCCGAAGAATTCATCGCCCAAGTCCGTACCTTTGGTGGCGAAGCTGCAGCCGTTCAGGCAGACTGCAGATCTCTTACAGCTCTAACATTGATTGTTGACACAGCTCGGAAGGCCTTTGACAGCAATGACGGGATCGATATCATTATCAACAATGCCGGCATTAGCGAGGAATTCTACCTGGAAGACATCGGGTATGACCACTTTGATAGGGTTATGCAAACAAACGTTCTATTTCCCGTCTTTCTTATTAAGGAGTGTCTGCCATATCTGAGGAAGGGTAGAAGAATTATTAACCCCTATGTTCGGTTTATTATATATTAATATTAGGTCTCTTCCTATAATTATATTTAACTTTTCTAACCTATTATTAACCTTATTAATAATATATAAATTAAGCTTTTTTTAGATAACTTTATATCTACTATTAATACTATAAATAATCTATTAAGAGGCCTCTATTACTTATCTTAATTTAAATCTTTATCTTTTTAAACCTATAGCTCTTTTATTAAATCTAATAATTCTTCTAATTAACCTTTTAATTTTTTAAATCTATTTAAGAAATTAACCTCTTTATCTTTAAAGGTATCGCCTATAGCTAATCTCTCGGCTAGGTTCTTAAGTATTATTTATTATATATTAATATAATTAACCTTAATTCTTTATAGCTTTATATACCTAATA
>JAPFTC010000656.1:0-16867 GCA_030779165.1 Fusarium sp. MBC 441
GAAGCGGATCTTTCATTCTTCTCTTATGATTGCTATCATGTATGCTTGTAGTATAAATGCAATGGATCTCTGCCACGAGGATCATGTGTCGTATGGTCAGGACGACGACTAGTCCTCAGAGATCAGGATGACCCAGAGCTCGACAACGCGTCTTCATATTAGCTACTAAGTCCTTAGACCACCTTTTCATTATTCTACCAGATACCATCCCCCTTGAAAACGTTTCTCCCCCTTTTTTTTTATCCTGAACACCCTGTATTCGACACCCTCGTTTCAAACAAAGGTTTAAATTTAGT
Organism: Fusarium sp. MBC 441; assembly: GCA_030779165.1. Taxonomy (NCBI): domain Eukaryota; kingdom Fungi; phylum Ascomycota; class Sordariomycetes; order Hypocreales; family Nectriaceae; genus Fusarium; species Fusarium sp. MBC 441. The sequence continues at coordinate 297 of JAPFTC010000656.1, forward strand.
GCATTGCAGGGGTGTCAGTTTCATGCCCCAGTGATCCCTGGTCCCATTGGTGCCCGCTTTGATGCCTATCATTAGCGCGCAAATTCTCCCTCTTTAGAAGAAACAAACCGAACCAAAATTCCTTTTTCCTTCTACTGCCACTTAGGCAACCGATCGTAAAGCAATGAACCCCTTCACTCTCTACCGGGATGACAGATCATCCGACCCCGAGTACAGAGCGACCATCGAGAGCGTCGAAGCGTCCATTGCTCGGCCGCCATGCGAGTGCGTCGACTGCCAGAACGGATTCTACACTGTCAAGGAACAATGTAGCCCAGGCTTGTCCTACCGCCGCAGGCTTTCTGATAAAGAAGCGGAGCGCAGTGTGCTCTCGGCCGCGGAGGATATCCATCGTCGGCGAGCCTCACTTACAAAACGTATCGATGTCTTTGGCGATGTCTTGCTGAGCAGGTGGAAAAAGCGAAGCAAAGCAAAGCGGGAGGCCCTGTTAAAGGAAGCAGCTCCGGAGCTCGAGGAGGACCAGTGGCTTCTTCCGCGGTATAGTTACCTGCGCGAAAGGCTTTATACACACGCGAGAAGCCCAACCCGGAGACGTCAACTCCTGTTGCCATGGCTGAACGTGCAAGTCATGAAGACCAACCCTGCAGTCCTTTATGCTCTGCTTCACTATAGGACCGCCTATTCTCCCCAGGACTGGGCGGCGTTCGACAGTAGGCAGCTCACTCTCGGCTGGGCAGCTGGATTCTTTGACGTCGACTTCTCGGCCAGATGTGTTATCATGTATGGACATCAATATGGATCACTAGTCGACTGGGAAGAAAAGGCCGCCCATCGAGCTGATACTCTTGGATTTCCCAGGGCCATGCTGGTTCTTGAAGCGCAGGCGTACCTTATGGAGGTTCTCTGCAGTATAGTGGAAAGGATCCTCGACGGTGTAGACCCCTCACAACCCCCTCGAGTTGAGAAGTGGCGAGACCTTGTCAGCCACGAAGCTTTTCGAGAGACAGGTGTGGTAGAGTTCTGGTCTCCCTACACGAACCAAGCCTTCTCACAACCGCCAGAACTCGACAGCAACTACCTGCTCACGCTCGCCAAGACTCGACTGGATGAAACGGGAGATCATCTCTGGTACCTGCAGTGCGATGCTGCATACATGAGGAGACATCTGAAGACCATGTTCGCAACTGAGATCTTCAAGAAGGCCTCGGAACCCCAAAAAGCTGTGCTGCTTGCCCAGCGCATTCGCACTGAGATCCTGAATCACCATTGGTGGCGATGGATTGAAATGGAGTGCAGGCATGTGGACGCGGTGCGCAAGAGATTCCGCGACAACATATATCCCGGCACACCTTTGCCGATCCGTTATGACAAAGCTCTCGGTGCCCTTGAGCTTCTCCTTGTCAACCAGGTCATATACAGGGCAAGTCGCCTGAAGGAACTACTACCATTTGTTCCGGGCCTTCAGAAACACTGGAATCTCGAGTCTGAAGCGAACTTGCCCAATACAATTGGTTTCCTGAAACGAGAGGCGTCTGCAAACACACAGGAGGCGCTCACCGAGGACCCCCTTGACTGGTGTCTAGTTCAGTTGCAAGCAAAGCCTGACGACCAAAGGGCCTTTGATCATGCGATGCTCTTCTCAATGCTGCAGGGTCATCTGTTCAGCAACCCGTCTGAGAGGAAAAGGCTTGACGAAGTCATCTACCAGACACTCTCGGACCTCTCAACCTGCCATGAAATGCTTCTGGCCGTCCGTTTCCACAGGCCACAGAATGCAGCGAGAACAGTGCAGGAAGTCAGAGCCACAGAAGACAGGGAGTCTTGGAAGCCGCGACATTCCGAAAGTTACAAAGAGGACCTTGGCCTTCTCGAACAAATCGGGACGTCGCTTATTAGGGATTTCTACCTTGCAAAGCCACCAACAGGTCCGAAAAATGCTGATTGGCTTGCGCGGTCTCATGTGCTTCGCACTGCCCTCGAGAAGTTCTGGGAATCGATAAGAGGAACCGTCAGAGAGGAATTTAGCGGTTCTGCTTTCAGTCCAGCAGAGGTCGACAGTCTTCTTGAAGTCGTTTCAGCGAATCTAAGTGCAGAGTATCTGCAGCAGGAACAACGGGCGGAGGCTGAGATCCTCGCCGCTATCCGCAGAGTAGATGAGCCACAGGCCGTTGCCGGTTTCTTCTACGAGGCCGAACCCAGACCAGTGTCGTCAACGATTGTTACGCGCCGAGAAAAGGCTAAAACACGGGGAGGGCAAGGGACCTCTGCCAGTGATGCCATAGAGCTACGAGACAATGCCCCAAGTGCTCACAGAGAACCCACCGAGTTGACCAAAGGTACCGCCATTGAAGTAACGAGGCAATCGTTGGGGGTCTTTCAGCTCATGTTCCCCGACAAGAATGACGTTGTTAAGGACGTGTTGTGGGATCGATTTGTTAACGCCATGATTGATGCGGGATTTACTGCGAGGAACAACAGCGGCTCGGCAGTGGCGTTTAAGCAGTTGTCCGGGGAGGGAGGCAGGATCGTCTTTCACAAGCCACATCCTGTTGACAAGATCGATCCAGTTCTGTTACGGATCATGGGCAAGAGAATGGCAAGACGGTTTGGGTGGAGGCGGGGGCTTTTTGTTTTGTGCGACGAGACCACCTGAGCTACATCTATCGATCCGGGGGGTCTCAGAATCGACCATCCCCTGGCCTTCGTAGTATCTGTGAGCTGCGAGACCCCCTAATTATTGAGGCACCGCATTGACAGCGAGATCGTGAGCATGAAGGCAGCATCGCTTATATCCTGGCTACGCACGCTCAACGTGGACATCGCTAAATACCCGACGATCTATAGGAGCAAATACAATGCAAAAATAATTCATGATAGTTTAAGTCTAATTTATGGCAACTCAGAACACCGTAAATGTCGACCGAGGCAGGGTTAAAGTCACTTATGCTGGCTTTCATTGATCCGAAAGGCAAACAGCAGGGATGCTCTTTGGCCAACTACCCTGTCTGTACTTACGACATTTAGACTTTACGGTCAAAAAAAGAGGGAGTAGCCAGCTACGGCTTCACCGTCCACTAGAACAGACTTTCGATCCTTGACGGATCAGGCCGGCAGAGGTCTCTGATGCCGAGGCCACAGGAGCATTAGAGAGCTTGAAGGCAGCTTTGAATCTCCGAGAATCACCAATACAAGAGATCATAATCTGCTTAGACAACCTCGCTGCGACCACGTGCCTGCGGGGCACACCGTTAGACTCCTCCCAAGAAGTTTCCTCGAGTTCCAAGCCTGAGCAGCATCCCATGGTGCTACCAAGGTGCGTTGGGTTCCCGGCCACACCAACATTCTCGGCAACGAACGAGCCGATAAACTGGCAAAAGCAGCATCCTCACTGCCCGAGCTCGAAGGCGCTCGACCAACGCTAGCGTACCTGAGAAGAATCGCGAGACAGGAACCAAAGAAGCATTCGAGACATGGTGGTCTATCACCTCCCTAGAACAGCATAAGAGATTCAATCTTAAGGCGATCATAACCTGCCCGCCGGAGCTTTCGCTTCCGCGCGCAGTCTTGCACCATCTACTCGCAGCGAGATCCCTTCATGGGCACTTCGCCGCATATCATGAGAGATTCAACCACAGTGAAGCACGGCTGGTCTGCCCGTGCGACCGACGCAAATCACCGGATCATATCTTCTATTGCAGAAAGGTGCTGCCGCGTCATCGAATGAGACTGGTACCCTCACCGAATGCAGTAATACACCTCGCAATAGGAAAAGACTTCACCAAGTTCGTCAAGCTGTCCAAATCAGGCGTCTTCTTTGATAAGATCTACCCTCGCTACTAGACGAGACGGACTTAAGACGCACCTGCGTCCCCTCCCTCTCTTGTCTTCTCTTCCTTTCTTTTCCTTTATCACCTCTTCTTCCTACCTAGGCTCGGCTCGATGGGGGATGCAGTAACGCCCTCCATCTGACCGTGACCACGCACGCCCATGGCCCTAACATAGCCGTCCTGGTCACAGGCTTGTCTTGCGGCCACTGGTTCCGAGCCGCGCCTGGTCATCCCGCTGACAGTTAACAGGCTCCATACGATGCGCCGTCTGTGCCGATGATATTCTGGATAGTGTGGTCTGTTGTTGGTTTCTGTAGGAAAAGTCATAGATAGATCCCCTAGCTCAGCACGTCCTGTACCCCAGTAGGGGGCTTTTTCGTGCCCATTGGCCACCGGACGAAAAATATACATACATACATACATACATACATATAGCCGATAAAGATCTCATCGAATAGATAAAACTTATTTTCCGGATGAAAGATAACTCAGCAAACCTTTTTCTATGATATGCTGAACTTTTTACTCCGTGCATCGTTGCAGTGGAGGTTTGGTGCGTCAAAGTGTCTTTTCTAGCTCTTTCGTAACGCAAAGGTCAACCCGGACCCCTTATCTCATGATAGATATTATTGGAACTATGATGCGGATTCCTATCGAGTGACCGCGAGGAAGGCTTAACACGGTCGGGGGGATAATAGCCGGCTGAGGTAACGCTGAGGCGTTTATATCTCGTGAGGGCGCCCCAACTGGGAAGAATGCCGATAGATAAACTTGTTACGAGGTTTTCTTGTTAGAGAGATATGCTATATACTACCAGGAATGTTCAACGTATACTGACACTTTGAACACTGGCATCTTCGCTTATAATCCGAGCATTTATCTCATCAAGCGAGTGGCGAAGCCCTAATGATACCTCGGGTGGATCCAAGAGCTCACCGACGACCTCATGGCACTGCCCATGGCGACGAAGGATATAGAACCAGTTCGCTCCATCAAGCACCCAGACTTCATCCTCTTCCTCCACATTGCCGTCCACGGAGATTATTTCGCCCGTAGCCGATAGAAATTTCCCCAAGCTGACATTCTGGCGCAGCACTGTGTGCACTACACCTCGTGTCTGTAGGATCCGGTTTTTCCGGCCCTTTTCATCTGGGCGAAAGGAGACGAAAGCCGTGATACGGGATCTTCTGTCTTTCGCAAGATGGTTCCTTCCCCGATATTCATTATTTCGCCAGTCTGGCGCCCAGGATGGTAAGTCGGGGTCGACCTCCACCATCGGCCCACGTCTCAGGTATGCACTCTCAAGTATATCCAAATTTTGATCATGGCATATGACGTTGCAAGCTAGCTGGATGAAGATGTCTTGGAGGGATATGTCTGTTGCATAATCAGGGTAGATGCCGTAGCTATGCTCACTGAATCCAAGGAAAGCATACACCAAGTCTCGGGGATCAGACGCCTTGCAGAAATGAGCGTCGCGGAGGTTGCAGGGTAGATCTCGAGAGGACTTCGGCTGTTCCTCAATGCTGGTCTTTGCTTTTAGCAGCCTATTAACAGGCCAAACCGCCTCCTGAAGAGGGAAAGCGCCCGAACCATTGTGGAGCAGGCAAATTTGGCACAAGTCGGACCACCCCGTCTGCTTGCTGAATTGATAGGGGCAGCGTTGAACAGGCTTGTTGAGGGTAAAGAGGCCCTTATAGTAGATACCGATGAATTCTTCCACAATTTTCCAATGAATGGACTCGAATGCCGCCATGAAGTGAGCATCGGGAGAACAGATGAACTCCTGGCGAACCCAGGCTCGGGCCCACCAAGAACTTGTTAGAACTGTACGGATGAAAGTATTCCAGCCGAGATGGAATCTCTTCTGATAAATGTTATCCGATAAATAGCCATGATAGCCGTCGTCCTCGAAGCCCAGCGAAAATGAAAGCCGTCCTGGACGCCTCATGTCGTCTAGTGTATGCGAAAGCCATTTCAAACCACCGGCAAGATCATGATTAGTCGACAGGGATACGAGCACACGTTTCGAAGCGGAATATATGTGTCTCATGAGTTGGACCTGATGACGCCGTTCCGAGCGGTTGTTTTGATTGATACAGATCTGATCCGCCCAGAGGAGAAGTTCGTGTTTATCAAACTTGTCTTTCCAAAAGTGATGGGCTTGGCGAAGTGCGTGGCCTAAATTTGCAAAGGCGTTGAATGACAGGCCATTGATAATGACTTTTTCAATGTCTTTTGGATCTCCTGCGCAATATGATATGGTTGTATAATTGCCCCGGATAGTGGCCAGAGAAATGTTGTCGAGAAGATCGCATTGGATCATTTCCGTCTTGACATTCTCTGGTGAGGTCGGCGGTTTAATGCGAAGAAGGCGTATGCTTTTGCTTTCTAGGTCTAGATCTGAGTACCTAAACCGGGAATAGAATTCACTGTTCTCTGGAGTGTAGAAGTTTCCATGATTGTCCGTCATCATTTTATGAGAATCTGGAAGCCGTCGACGTAGCTGATGAATGATGATGGTTGGGACCAAAGCCGACTTTTGGCTGCGGGATTTTTCAGCTTCAAAGTCACATGGCGCAGCACAAGGCTGTGTATGGGCAGATTGCGGCGCAGAAGGCCTGGCGCTTCACCTGAAGGTCGCAATGCGTTCGCTGCCACCGGCAATGCAGGGACGAATGCACTGTCCTCCTATGCAACGGTTTGGCCGTTGGACAAAGGTTGGTTAATGATTGACTATTGTTGCCTGCGATCTTAGCTAAGCCATCATCCTGCCACCCCAATCTAATCAACCACTAACTTGGTACTTGTTGAAGCACAATTTAGCAGCAATCCAAAGGCCATATGGATCGTGAGCGATGTAAGGTACATTTCTTGCCACTAATCGAAACTATAACAGTGCCGTATTCGCTAAACAAGACATACTATCGGCCTCTCCAGCCTTGTCCCTGGGTCCATTACAGTTCTTCGCTCTCCTCCTCTCAATGGACTGGGGAAAATAGCCATTACCAACGGCTGTGCCGTGAGTTGAGCAAACCATTGACTGACAAGGAACTTTAGGCCAAAATTTTCCCGTGCTTTTGGACTTCAGCTGAGTTCTTTGAAAGACGTGATATATGTTTGTTGTTGGTGTTGTTGTCTTTAGGCCGCGTCTGACGCATGGTTGTGTAGATTTCGAAGAGCATAGTTGATGGTAGGTCATCTTGCCTTTCAGTAAGGCTGACGGAAATAGGCGGGCAAGAGAATGGACCGCCAATGCTGGCATGGGGCTCGAGGCGGAAGGCGGCTCCTCCACACATGCCTGTGCTGTGTTGCTTGCGCAGTCTCAAAATTGCATCCTTCAGGGAAGCCACCTCTTTCTCACATCTTTCAAGGCTGGCTAAATGCTTCCATTCACGAAGCCGAGCCATTCTTTCGGTCGTCCTTGCAATCTGATTCTCCTTCTTCGTCACTTGATCGCATACTTTGCATTTTTTTGCTTCTTCCTGCCGCTCATACACGAGCTTCAATCCGCAGGTCTCTCCAATGCGGTACTCTTTGTTGCATTGCTGACGAAACCTGCCCCACTTCCAATTGCCGCATGCCCAGACAACCTGGTCGAAGTAACACATTATGAAAACTGGGAGAGGTAAAGTGAACAGAAGAAGATTTTAGCCTGGAATGGGAGGCTTTTGAGCCTGGCTGCTGGGGCTCTGTTCTTATTTACTCAACCAAAAGCTATTGATTAAGTATTTTCGAAATCTCATGGTGACTCTGTTCAAGTGGGCGCGAAAGTCAATTTCGCACTCTTTAGCCGGTCAACAGGAAATGATGTTACTGGCTGCCTGTCGCATGAGAAATCACACACAGCCCTGCCAATCACCAACGATGTCGTCTTCGCCAACCGACGAGCAGGGGGGAACCAACGGAACGTAGCAGTGACAACATCATCGCACGTAATCGTTGAGTCGGACGAAAGGAAACTATGCCCCCGCTCTCGTCACGTCCCTGCTTGCTTCATCTTTGGCCATGGCGCACTCGCCCGCTTGTACGAGAGACTAGAATTGTTCGGTTTGCTTTACTCCCGTGTAGATCGTTAGCCCGACTGGGTCAACCGAGCTGTTTATTCGATGCTAGAGATTCTTGTGTTGCATACCAGATACCTTAGTCGCAACTGAGCTCTCCGGTTCACCTCAAGAGACGGTCAAGGATGAGCACGTGGAAGCATTGTCCCCGAGCTTAATTCTACTATGTTCGATGGACATCTGAAGGAAGGACGACTCTATTTCTTCCGTAGTACTAAAGTTAATGGGTTCTAGGGTGCTCAGAAATGCCCGTCGTCAAATTTTGACTGTTTCTTCCAAGTACTTCTTCAGTGAGTTGCCCCCCCCAAAATGCTAATTACAACGAGCCTTACGCGACCTGTCCCAGCGTTCTTCGCGTATGACGCGCCTCATTGGATGGCAAGGTTTATGGCCAATCATAAATTCAACTCTACCCCGTTGCTTAAATGAATTTTACCTCTGGTAAATATCAATTCTACCCCCTGTCGACCTGTCCAGTGATTTTCTGAAAATCAACTCTACCCCCCTGCGAAGTGGGGCAAAATAAATCAACTCTACTAAAGTTGATTTTGGTATGTAGCACTAGGAATTCTAGTTGTGGTGTTGAAAACCTAAGTGCTGATTCTCCTGTGGATTACATGTATTCAAGCGTCTAGACCGACGTGTTGAAAAACGCGTCGAGATATTTCATCGAATAGTTTGACTCGTCTACCGGCACCCAAGGACCCTCCTCCCAAGCGAAGCCGTATCGGCAAAAGATTCCAACTGACCTGGCTACCGCGATCGCCCGCCTATCCGAGACCGATCCAACTTCCCGGTCAAAGGCCTGCCAGAACAAGCTAACGAGGGAGTCGCGGTTGTCGTAATAATGCCATCCCTCAGAGTCCATGTGACCAAGGACGTTCTCAAATCCCCAAAGTGAAAAGCCAAATGGGAGGATCCGAGCATCTTCCCAGTCGATCACGCCCGTAATGTGGCCGGTGCGGTGATCTACTAGGATATTCATCTCACAGAGGTCGCCATGGCTGAGAACGAGAGGATACGGTGACGAGAAGAGCGAGGGCAGCTCCGCACCGACCAACCTCAGCTTTTCGGCAAAGCGGGAGGGCAAGGTTTCGGCAAGAAGGCTGAGCCTCTGTTGGTATTCGGTGAGTAGGGTTCCAATTGCAGAGGTTTCCATTACTTGCGGATTCCTCCACGAGGAAGCGAAGAATCTATTAGTCTTAGCTCAAGTTAAAGGGTCCATGGGGGAGACTAGGAGCAACCTTGCAAAGTCGGTTACAGTATTGATAACTCTAGACGCTGCTGCAGGAGACATAGGCCTGCCGGGACCGGGCGATGGCTGGACTTGAATATAGGGGACTCCAGGAAGCTTCTCCATGACGTACACGGGCAGCGGCCTCGATTGGCCAATGGTTCCATAGCAGGCGCAGTTCGCCACAACGGTTCCATGCGTATCTCGTGCAAGCGCCAAGAGCTTCATGTCTAGGAACGACGAGGGGGCTCGGAATTGGACGATGGACCGCTTCGTCCCTGCCGTTACCGTGTAGCTCCACATACCCTGGATTGATTCAGGCGTAACGGGTTCGCCGGCGACAGAGGCAGCGTATTTATCGCATTGTTCTCGTGTTACTGAAGTGTAGGTTCGGAAGAATGTGTTAATCTGATTGTCCAGAGAGTAACACACAAGGTCGGAGGCCATAGGCGGTGATTTTAACGGGAGAAGCGAATAATTTGGATGGGGTTGATAGGAAAATAGGGAAGTGTAGTGAAGGGGAAGCGAGTTCGCGTGGGGCTTTTGGGGGGTAGGTATTTAGTTCATGCCTCAGGTATCAAGATACGATAATTTCAGGGGCTAACATCGCAGGGGATTGACAAGAATACCTAACACTTATAGCCAACAGAATAGCCACCGGTCGAGTACTTTCGAGTTAGTAGAATCAAGAAAGGGAGCGTCATAACATTGATCGTACCTAACTAGGCTAAGGTACATATTTGTGTCGAGAGCAGAGATCGTGACAACTGCGGGCAGTTGTGGCATAGACTATCTTGAAACCAGACTATTCGAAACAAGCTCCAACTTTGCACTATTACAGTCCTCGCTCACTCACACTTGACAAGTTCTTCGGCTTTCAATAAGGAACTAAGCGCGGCTTCATCAGGGATGTTCTTGTCGTCGGGGCCAGTGAAGACTTGATGAGTGCCTCGAATAGTCTTCGCATGCGTCTCCAGCTCAATGAAGACCGGCTTGTCGCCACTCCTCTCAACACGCCATCCGGTGTTTCGGTAAGCACCCTGAAAGTTTGCCTTCTCATGATCAAGCATGACTGTGCCACAGTTCCCTCCAAGCACAAATTCGACCATGGCTTTTCCAGGCTCCTCAGGTGCCAGACTCTGAAGGCCGAGAAGTTTTGAGAGATTGTGTGTCCGAAGATACTCGATCAACTCCTGCAGGAAGGTTGCGTCTTTGGCAGACCAGGAGGTAGCCTGCCCCTCGCGGTACTCGTAGGCAACCAGGTTATTGTCGCCTGACAGCACGAAAATGTGGCCGTGAACAAGGTCAAGGTTGACATCGCGAATGCTCGTCGGTTTGGTCCAGTATCCTAATCCGTCACCGATGGCGCTTCCTAGCATGACTTTGTCGGCAGCTATCTTGAAGTGGCCGTGAACGAGATGCAAGCCGAACTTATCCCACATGTTATGGCGGCAAAATATGACGGCGAGGGCGTCGAGGTTGTTTTCGGAGACAGCCGGCTGCTCTCTATCATCAGGCAGCTGGTTGTACCTGCTCTCGGGTCTATCAGCACTGCATTTTTTGTAAGGATTGACATTTGAGACGCACGCGTTTGATGACACCACCAGATCGTCAATGGTGGGCACACGATGAAGGCCAGCGACGTCCATAGTAAGTTGATGTGTAACAACAGCCATGGCGAGTGTAATGATATTTCACTCAAGGATTGCTTGGGTTGGGGGCGGGGATGGAATGGAAACGCGGGACAAAGGAATTGTCGTGGGCATGAGCTGTGGGCTGGTGCTCGAGATAATAATCTTTTAACTATCAAGCACAGAGAGGATGAGTAGGCCTTAAATATTGTGATTCCGCGGCAGGGACCTTCATTTTTGAGCCTCGGGGCGATCCAGTGAGGCTCGGAGTCTATAGCGGGGCCGAGCACCATAACAAAAAGAACGAGGCGTCTTGAAGTCCGCTTTCTGCACCCTGAAAACTCTCTTTACTTTTCCACGTCGTCCGAAGCTGTTGGTGATGCGATATCAGTGATGCATCGTTGGCGTCTCGGCTTGCCTTGTCCCTGCGGAGCTAGTAGACAACGTTCCGATTGGGCTAGATTCGGCTTCTGCGGCATCCTGTACCCCACCGAACTGGATGAACGACTTCAATTGGAAAATGCGGAAAGTGAAATGACCAATTGGGATTAGTGTGGAAATCATGGCCTGCACTGACACGTGCACTGGCCCCGTGTGAGGCGACCTTGGCCAGGCAACAATGTTGGACCCCATCTGCGACACTTTCGCACTCACGTTCTCCTCGCATCCAGAACTCTCTCGCTGCGACAAAACCAACAGCTTCCACGCCTATTCTTTCTAATATCGCTCAACCTCCATTTCGCACAACCTTTGCGTCGGCTATTCGTCGATTTGTCGCTTCCGCTTCAAGATGAGGTACGAAGGAATTATGGAGTGCTGGATCAGGTCCTGCTTTTGTTGTCGCCCATTTTCTTACCCTCAGCACGGCATGCATGATTTGGGGAACTTGTGGCCATCACAATGGCACCTTCCCCGGACAAGTAGCATCGGAGGCTATGACGCAATGCCTTAGGGGACCAGGTGGCAGGGGGGATTCAATCTAGCAAATCATCTTTCGCATCACTGTTTTAGCGCTTATTCCTGCCTTCGCCCCTTTCCCTCTCCCCCCTCTCTCTCTCCCTCCCTCTCTCTCCCTCCCTCTCTCTCCCTCCCTCTCCCTCTCTCCCGCTCTCCCTCTCTCTCTCCCTCTCTCTCTCCCTCCCTCTCTCCCTCCCTCTCTCTCCCTCCCTCTCTCTCTCTCTCACTCTCTCTCTCTCTCTCTCTCTCTCCCTCTTTCTCTCTCTCCCTCTCTCCCTCTATCTCTCCCTCTCTCTCTCTCTCACTCTCTCTCTCTCTCACTCTCTCACTCTCTCTCTCTCTCTCTCTCTCTCTCTCTCTCTCTCTCTCTCCCTCTTTCTCTCTCTCCCTCTCTCCCTCTTTCTCTCCCTCTCTCTCTCTCTCACTCTCTCTCTCTCTCTCCCTCTTTCTCTCTCTCCCTCTCTCCCTCTTTCTCTCCCTCTCTCTCTCTCCCTCTCTCTCTCTCCCTCTCTCTCTTTCCCTCTTTTATATTCTCCCTTGTATTTTATTTTATGCCCTACTACCATGAAACCTCATATAAAGAAATCTTTAGAGGAAATGCACCAGCACTTTGAGAACGAGACATCTCCAACGTCTAAACAGTCTGATTTGCGGGACCGGAACCTCAGGCTGCTTAAAGAAACACCCAATGATTGGGAATCGCTGTCAAGTGCTGCAATATACAGGCACAAAACTGGGCAAAGTATTCTCAACTCCATTGTCAAGCGCTTCAGTCGCACGGAATTTTTCTTTGCCGTTCATGCATTGTCATCAAGTGCTCTGCAATCAGTTGACAGTTTCGTGGAGGATTACAAAGAGTGGTTGAATGGCGCAGAGATCCCCGAAAACTTCGTGGTATACGCCACGAACTTGAAGGCGCATCACAATATCGCCTTCAAATTAGGTAGGCCAACATTTCTTAGCTGCTGTGGTCAAGGCTGATTCCTTCGTAGATGTTTCTCGTTCATCAACAATCCGCTCTCCTAAAGGACCCCTGAACGAAGACACATTTGGGCCGAAACCGTCGAAACGTCGCCGTACCTCCACCGACGAATCTGATCTGCAGACCGTTTACCCTGGGAATGAATCGCTAAATATAAGAGCGAGTGAGGAAATGCTTTCGGACAATGATAGTGAAGAGCTTGAAGAGGCGGAAGCGGAACCTCTGCCAACAGACGGTGTGTGTATCAAAACTCTTTCGGTGCCTATACTGACCCTTCCAAGCGCCGATGGGAGGATCCGTTTACGTGCTTAAACGTTTGGATGCAATCGGCGCCCTCGTGAGTGAGCCGCACCCACACGTCAAGCTCACGATGCCTCATCATGAATTTCGCCCCTTTATCACATTTCAGTGTAGCGAAACAATCGCGAAGGATATACTGAAAAAAAGGAAGCGGATAATGTAGCATAATTTGTTCATCTGATTTCGCCAATGTGTTGTTGCCGAATGCACATGTAGGTCCATCCACTCTCCCATGGGATCATGATCAAGTCCTTAGTATCACCAACCACACCAATAAAATTTTTCTCTTTCCAGACTCGTACACTACCCTGTGTTGATTGATCCAAGTCGACAATTATGGCCACTAAGGTATCATCGGCGGTTGACTCGTCGAGGTCCGGGTGCCGTGACCATGTGATGACTGAACAGTCCTTCCCTGTCTATAAGTGGGATTAGCATTGCGCAGTCAGAAAGAGAGGCGGTAATACCTCGTCTTTGCATTTTTGAATGAGTGCATCATCGGAACAAGGCCTTGGGACGGCGATACGTCTCATTACCCTGGTGTGTGCTGCGACCGTTTGGCCGATCGTGTATCGAGAATCTTCGCTCAAAATTGTTGCTTTTCGTTAAATAGTTTCTAGAATAAGGGAATGGCGAGACATCGGGGGTTGTTTATTTTTTTTTTTCGTTTTGTTGTTTTTCTGACGAACGCAGATGTGAATATGTAAAGGTCTTGGGCCATGAACTGTTGGTGCCTCGGGCCGCAAATGGAGCGACTACCTAAGCGGGGTTAGGTGGGTCAACCTGTGCTAAGGTCCAATGATGCGCGTGTGATAATCACGTGAGAGTAAAATTGGGCTTGGGAGAGCGAGTGGGAAAGAGAGAGGGAAAAGGAGAGGGAGAGAGGGAGAGAAAGAGGGAGGGAGAGAGGGAGGGAGAGAGGGAGGGAGAGAGAGAGGGAGAGAGAGAGGGAGAGAGGGAGAGAGGGAGAGAGAGAGAGAGAGGGAGAGAGGGAGAGAGGGAGAGAGGGAGAGAGGGAGAGAGGGAGAGAGACAGGGAAGGGAGTTGGTGGGGAGTATGCATTTACTGGTTCGCCACTTCCCTGTGATGACCCTCCTACCGATTGGCCAATTAAGATCTGCCGGTCCAGCTCGTAACAAGGATCGGGGACTCGTGGTCTGAGATACGCAATAACGGAGAGTGAGAGGAATATGGTCGCCGCCAAAGCTGGGCATACCCGTATGTAGGCGAACCATCGCAGGATCCAATCAACAAGGAATCTCTTTTGGATTCCCAAGAGATATCTGAGCTACAAACAACTGTCGGCCCATTATGAGAGGTTTCCTCATGCTTTAAGCGTTATTCTCATCGACCGCGCCATGTTTGCCCGAGCCGTCCTTGCTCGAGCCATTGCCATGTTCTTCCACTCCTTCTTTGTGTACCGTAGGTTTCATGATCGCCATCATATCATGACTGGTATATGATCCATTGACTTCCTTTTTGTTCATTGAAGGCTCGCTGCGTGGAGTTGAGGGCTGTCCTCCGTCATCTTCTTTGTCCTTCTTCGATGGCGTCACGGGTACCGTGATATCACCACTGGCCCTATGAGCCTGTCCTGTATTGGTAGACGAGTCACTGACTTGTGCCTTGTTGTGCGAAGACTCATCGCGCGAAGTCGGGCTCTTCGTATGCTCTGTGTTTGGTTCCATGGTTGTCCTGTTCAAGTTAGCATAAGAGCAATTTGACCAACGGTACCACTGACGTTGTTGCTACTCTGAAAGCGATTCTGGAAGGCTGGGTGGCAGGATGCTAGTCACCTTTAGCAGTTGCTGCATGTTAGTGCAACGCAAAAGAGGTCGCGGCCAACGTGCATGCAACCAGGCTGAGATCTTCTCGCGTTTGGTAAAGGGGACACAACAAAGAATAGGTTAATTGCACGGCATGGTTGTTAGGGAGGGATCGTGACGCTACTGGGTATCAAAACTGATGCGTAGAGGGGCCGTGCGATTAAAAACTGTACTGGTGCATCACTAGGCAAGAATCACTTGTGCGTGTCTCGGTACCGATCTCTAACTGACCAGTGAGTGAATGGACTTGTCCCGGAAAGTTCTTCACGCGAGCCAGTTTGGGTTGAGACAGAGCTGAATGCCATGCAACCAGGCATTAAGCCAGAATGAACCGGGCGAGTAGACACGAAGACTGGCCTGCATGCTATGACCTCTCTTCTTGACGGGGTTGCGACAGGGTCTGATCTAGTCACGTCAGGAATCGGTCCTTGTTGTCTCCTTGGAGCGGCAAGATCTCGATCTAGATCCGTAGAAGTTGGCAGGGGCTGCACCTGGTATCTATGGACTACAGTAGCTGTTGGGTTATCAAGGCGGACTGGTCAATGGCACGACTGGTACGGAATGGTGGGGATGCTGTATGCCTAGACCTCATCCCCTCTGCTCGCTCCAAGGATTCGGCTCCGTGAAAGGCCATGCCAGGTCATCGGACGCTTGGAATGAAAATGAGGCTGATGACCGACATGCAACTGCAGGGGCGAACTGGTGCGGGCCGGGCGAGAGGCCGCATGGGATGGTCTGCGCTAACACGCCGTGACTTCAATTAAGCAGTGTGATCTAGTTCACCCCTTCCATTATTGCTCAGGAGAGCCTTGACACGTACTTGCTGCAGCTGCAGGTCGTTGTGGTGGCCATGTTGGCTGAGCATTGCGACCTACCAGATATTCTCAGCCAAGCTACCAGGCTGGACAACTCTTGTCGATATAAAACGCGGGATTGCACCTCCTGGAAGCTGGACAGCAGAAACTCAATTCATTCATCTCGAGTACATTCTTCTATAGCCCTGTTCATCAACTTGACGCTGTCATCCACTTTCTCGTCGCCAGACTGTGTCCCTTCAACGAGGTTAGTTCTTGAACTGTTTGCTCTCTGCAGCAAAGCTGATTTTGGATCCCAAGCCATGTCGGACCAGAACCCCTCTACTACTCCGTCCACTACGTCCGACAAAGACGGCGGGGAGCAACAGGCAACTTCACAGGCCGGATCAAAAGACACTGTAGATCAATCGGGGGAATTTCCACCGTCAAGTGAGGTCACAACAGAGAGGACCTATTCGGCAGAAGAGTACATAAAGACGGATAAAGATTAAATGCAATGAAGTTTGGCGATTGATAGTCTGGCAAATACTACCCGGCACTTGTATCGATGCCATCGATTTGGTTTCGTTCACTTGACCCTTGTGATGCCGTGAACCCTTGTACTCAATCCTAACTGGCAATTCGACCGGCGTACCGTTTTATTAGCTTTCATCCCTACTGGACTGTCCATTGCGACCTCCTGGTTCGGCGCCAGGAAAGTACGGCTGAGGTTCATCAGTTGGGAAAGCCCCTTGCTAGGGCGACCCGGATACGGCGGATCAGTTCGGTGTCATCGGCGTGAAAAGGTAGTCAACTTGACTGAAGTTGCAGCAGGATCCGTTGACCGGCTGAGACACTCAATTGATTGAACCCAATAGATCCCTTTTCACCTTTGTTGTGTCTTATCATATCATGGAATCGCCTTCCTAGAACTAGATTACCGATGCCTTTGTTCT
>JAPFTC010000669.1:0-17768 GCA_030779165.1 Fusarium sp. MBC 441
ATGCCTAGCCGTGTGATAATCATATGATCTTATTTATATGGCTACCTGTATATATATGAGTCCCCGCTTGGCATCCTGGGCTTAGTCAGGGGTGTCACTGCTCCACTAATGGGTATTACTCTGCGACCGGTGGTGGACCAAGCCAGCTTAAAAAGTATAAAATACATCTGGACGATTGTCATGGAAGTCAAGTCTGGGGGTTATCTGGTGAACCATAATGGCACCGACCATGCCGAGAACCAGCAGACCGATGATGGGCCAATTTCGGATCTGCTTGAATCTACCCGCAAGGCTCAAGCCAATCAGTACCTAGTCAAAACGAGTACGGTGGTGGTGACAGCATTAGGAAGCTACAGAACAAGTGTTGTAAGAGTGCTACAACCGGAACCCTTGGTGA
The DNA here is from genome assembly GCA_030779165.1 of Fusarium sp. MBC 441. Classification (NCBI taxonomy): domain Eukaryota; kingdom Fungi; phylum Ascomycota; class Sordariomycetes; order Hypocreales; family Nectriaceae; genus Fusarium; species Fusarium sp. MBC 441. The sequence goes on from JAPFTC010000669.1 coordinate 398, forward strand.
TGATGTTACCAAACTGCGGACATGCGTGGTCGAAAAGGGGCACTAGACGAGCGCTGAGCGGAAGGGAGTAGACTTACAATAGTGAGAGCCCCGTTTCAGAAGCAGGCCAAGAGCGAGTAATGAGCCAAGTCTGAGGATCGCGGCAGGCCTCTCGTACTTTGGCCATGTTGTACGGGTGTTTGGTGTCGAGCCGGAACGACGATATACGACCAACAGCAATCTCCTTCTCCTGCGGGGTGAGAAACTTGGCGGTGGTAGGCGCATCAAGAAGGAAGAGAAGAAGCACAGCGCCCCGGACGAAGGTCATACCACAGAGAACCCTCCAGGCCGAGAAGCCGGTGACATGGGCAATACCAAAGCTGATGAAGAACTGCTTTTAAACTTCCGTGTTACGGCTTCGATGTCTTAGGTCACACAAAGCTAGGAAGACGAAATGGCTGTATTGTACTGAAGCTTGCTAGAAAAAAGATGATGGTAGTCGAGGCGAGAAGCAAGGGATTTCTTTATGCTACTCCGCCAAAAGGGCCGGGGCAGGTGAATCTGTTGTTGCGCGGACTTGATCAAAGCCGCGTAGCATTCCGCATATTAAAGAAGATTTTTATAATGAGAACCGCCATCTGCTTCCTTCATCCACCTCTTCCCCTAGTCCTTCCTCCACTTCCTCCTTCCGTGCCAACTTCTTGTTGAGCCATAGATACTGTGCATTGGAGACAATCGCAAACACCACAGCGGTAGACGCCAGAGTGAGAATGACGGTAAAACCCGTCCTATACAGCGGCGCATCGTGTGCCTGGAAGACCTGAGCACCTGCCAAGCCAGCAGCGTTCGCAGTCATGATGAGTAGCGCCATCGTGATGGAGCGCTCTGCAGGACTACGAATGTTGACGGCAAGCCAGGAGCCGTTCAGAGGATGAGCCGCAGATCCCCACAGCGTGGTGCAAACGAGGATTCCGTACTTGAGATCACGATTCGTGCTTGTTACAAGCTGTCTGGTCGCGAGACAAAATGCGAAACTCAGTACAGCAGCAAGGAGAATAAGGCCACCTCGCCTCTGGGTCTTGTCGGCAATCCACCCAAACGACAAACTCAGCACGATAACGACCCAATTGCCAACGGAGGACAGTGCGTTCGCTTGAAGACGATCATAGCCATAGCTTGCGATGATGGATGGTTGATATGTTCCAAGTGGCGAAATAATGGCGATGCAGCAGAAGGAGACGATAAGCTGTGGGTAGATGAACCAGCGGGAGAAGGCTGCCTTGACGTCAATCCACTTGACATATTTGCTCTTGGAGCCCTCAGTAGGATTGTCGATGACCACGCGATGGGTAAGAATATGGATCTCTCTTGATGTAAAGTATGAATGACGTAGAATATTCGACGGATATGCGGGAGAGTGAGGCATGAGAAGCGCGAAAACGATGCCGACAAGTATTGTGATGATGCCTTCAATCAGGAACATCCACTGCCAACCAGAGAGTCCTGCTGTGCCTCGCATCTGCAGGATACCGTAGGCAATGAGACCACTTGCTGCTGAAGCAATCATATTTCCAAGGAAGAATGCAGTGAAGCGTCTGCTCGTCTCGTTGCGCTTGTACCACTGTGTCAAAGTGTACAAGCCTGCAGGAATGAAGCCAGCTTCAAGAAGACCGAGCAACAGTCTGGTGACATAGTAGACACCAACGCCTTTTCCCTTGATGAAAGCTTGAAAGGTAGCCACCAGACCCCAGCAGACGATCTGACAGCTGATCCATTTCTGAGGACCGACACGATAGAGAATGAGGTTACTGGGCAGCTCAAGCAACACAATGCCTAGACTGAGGAGCTGGTTGCCAATGTTGAATTGAAGTTGAGTGATGCCCACTTCTGCGAGGAAGAAGTCTGTTAGGGCGTTGCCGATGTTGCCACGATCGAGTTGCAAGACGAAGAAGCCGGCGATGAGCAAAGGCATGATGAGGAAGTCAAGCTTGCGGACAACAGCCCGTTCTTCGACTTCCGACCAATCCTTTTGGGGCAGCTGTCCCGGGCCACTGGACTCTTTGTCCGGATCCGAACTGGACGCGCCCCAGTCATGCGTTGTGGGTGGAGGTAATTGCTTTTCGATCAACATGTTTAAGGACTTGAACAAGAGTAAGGAGTTGCTTCTGAACGATAAAGGTTCATTCTTCTACAGCCAGACATTGCCTTAAATAGTGAGCAATGCTTGGCGCTGGCATCTTGAATTCTCGCGATGAGGATCCGCAATGGCACAATCCTTAAGCTTTCAGTCAATCGCCCCTCCATAACCTCAGCTTTCGCCATGTTAAACCAGTAGTTGACTCTGTTAATCTGTAAGAATCATCAAGCAGCGGAGGTCGTTGCTGTGCTGAAATACAATTCACCAATGAAGCCATGATCCGAGCGACAGCCCGGTCGTCCGGAATTCCTTGGGCTTGTTATGGGTGTGGGTAACTGGAATTTGTCTAACGTTTTTGAGATGTGAATCTTGCGTGCTCAAGAAGCGTTGAACAAAGAACCAATGAGAGCAGGATCCGAGCCACACCGCAATCTGGGGCTTTGTGGGGGCTTTGTTATGATGTGGAATTTCGCGGAGTTTGGCATCTGTAACTGAGTTTTGAGCTCGTGAGAAATGACCCGAGAGTGGCTCGTCGGCTTCAGACGGAGCTTCGCGTGTCCGATGGTGGTCGATATAAATTGCAGCAATTGTCTCTGCGTGCCTACCTTCTGGCGGTGTGATTCAGTTTCTTTTCGGCTGTAACAATCCTCGGATATCTCTTGCAATCATGCATGCTCCTAAGCGACCAAACTTCCTCATCATAGTCGCCGATGACCTTGGCTTCAGTGACATCAAGCCTTATGGCTCTGAGATTGACACTCCTGTCTTGGACCGTCTATCTAAAGATGGCATACGTATGACCAACTTCCATACCGCGCAGGCCTGCTCGCCTACACGGTCGATGCTGCTCTCTGGTACCGACAACCACATCGCTGGACTCGGTCAGATGGCTGAGTTTGCTGAGATGAGGAAGAAGCTCACTGGGAAGTACCCTGACTATGTTGACAAACCGGGCTACGAAGGTTATCTTAACTGGAAAGTCGCTGCTCTCCCCGAGATTCTTTCTGACGAAGGCTACCTGACCATCATGTCCGGAAAGTGGCATTTGGGAATGACTCCTGACGTATCGCCGAGCGCAAGAGGCTTCAAGAAGAGCTTTGGCTTCTTGCCTGGCTGTGGCAACCACTTCAACTACGAACCGCAGTTCGATGCAAATGAAGATACGATGCTGTTGACATCTGACGGCTTTTGGATGGAGAATGAAAAGCCTGTTGATAGAAAGAAGGACTTGCCAAAGGACTTTTACTCGACCAATTTCTTCACGGATAAGTTGATCGACATGTTAGCCAGCAGAACCAAGGAAGAAAAAGAGCAACCCTTCTTTTCTTACTTGGCTTACACAGCGCCACACTGGCCGATGCAGGCGCCACATGAAGTTGTGGAGAAGTATCGTAAGTTCCCAGCCTCTTGCATTGGGCCTCTTTTCTGATGTATACAGGCGGCAAGTACGATAATGGGCCGGACAAACTCAGACTTGACCGGTTGGCCAGATTGAAAGCGCTAGGTCTTGTACCGTCTGACGTCGAAGCTGCCCCTCCTGTTGGTTTCGAAGCCGGAGTGAAGTGGGAAGATCTCACAGATCATGAGCGAGCTGTTTCTGCAAGGAAGATGGAAGTCTACGCAGCCATGGTTGATCTGCTCGATCAGAATATTGGCAGGGTGGTTGATACACTTGAAGCATCGGGCGAACTAGATAACACTTTTATCTTGTTCATGTCAGACAACGGCGCAGAGGGATCTACGTTGGAAGCAGCGCCTGTCCGTTCCCCCTCTCCATTTGATGCCCTGACGCTCATACTGACTGAGAAGCTTAGCTCTTGTCATCATTCAAAACGCTTGGCGAACTGATTGATGCATACTATGACAACAGTCTCGAGAATATTGGTAGACACGACTCGTATGTTTGGTACGGCTCACGATGGGCATGCGCTGCCACTGCCCCTTCTCGCGGGTTCAAGGGATGGTCAACGGAGGGCGGGATTCGCTGCCCTTGCCTCATTCGCTTTCCACCGATTTCATCAGCTTCCGAGACTATTTCTCACTCATTCACAACTGTCATGGATATTCTACCTACCATCCTCGATCTTGCACAGGTGCAGCACCCAGGGACCCGTTTCAGGGGCCGAAAAGTTGTCGTTCCTCGAGGAAAGTCCTGGGTGAACCATCTTTCGTCTCCTACAGGACATCCTACCGTCCACGAAGATGCGAATCACATCCATGGCTGGGAATTATTTGGCAATCGCGCTATCCGTAAAGCAAACTGGAAAGCAGTGTTACTGGCGAAGCAGGGTGGAGAAAGTTGGGAGCTGTTCAATGTAGACAACGATCCGGCTGAGCAACATGATCTAGCGAGGAAGCATCCCGAGATTTTGGAGGAGATGCTAGTACATTGGGCGACGTATGTTGCTGAGACGGGTTTAGTGGAAGATGCGTTTTGAGGAATTGCGCAATTGAGGCCCACAATGGCGCATGGCATTGTACGCCTTATTATCATCACTCCCCTGGCGATTGTGGTAGCTGTGAATTTTCAGCTTCGTTCCAACACCCTCGCAATGAGTTATAAAAAGACACGGACTGGCTGTCTAGAATGCAAAGCCAGAAAAGTAAAGGTAATGACTTATAGACCAAGTGAAGTGCATGAGAGCTTACAGCTACGATAGTGTGACGAAGCGGTTCCATGCTCGGCTTGTGTTCGACGTAGCTCAATATGTAGCCTCAAAGCTCAAGGAACATCACCTCGTAGGAGGACGCAGTCGCCACCCACCACGACTTCGGCACAGATCGTGTCCTTCACACATCTTCAACGAATTACGCCATTGCCTGCAGATGGCTTGACTGCACAGGATAGGGAGCTGCTAGACCATTGGCACAAAGTTGCCTTCAAGGCTATTGTTCACCAAAGAGGGTCGGAAGATCTTTGGAAATATGAAGTGACACACCTCGCTTTCGATCATCCAGTCATTTTGAATCTGGCGCTAGCTATATCGTCATTCGAACAAGCGCATACAGCACATCGATCACCAACAGACACACCATCACTTCGCCGGCGACGAGATATTCACGCTTCACTAGGCTTCAAGTACTCACAAAATGCTGTGGGTATGATGAGGGATGCAGTGGCAAAAGCAAACCGCGAAAACGGCGCTGTTTGTCATCTTGCCTCAGTTCTCATGATGGTTAGCTCTTATGCCGAGGGCTCCCTGAAAGAGCTTTTACGGAAAGGGAGTGATCCTCCATCCATGTTGAACGACTTACTCGTTAACTGTAGGCTCACGAGGGGTGTAAGGGCTATTGCCGATGCCTTTGGTGTCATACGGCCAGAGAGACATGAAAAGATACTCTACGTCACCGAGGCTGAACCACCGGACCACGGGCCTCTCGATCGACTCCTAGACGCACTCAAGTCTTTGACATTTTTGGACCAAGAAGAGAACCCAGTCGTCAGACAAATCTGTCAGGACGCTCTGGATCTGATGAAGTGGCTGGTGAGAAAAGCACAGACGTCAGAGTGGTGTCCGGCACACAGAGCGTCGTTACAATGGGCATGCCTGGTCAGCGAAGATTTCATGAGATTACTTGAAGCATACGAACCTGCAGCTCTTGTGTTGCTATCATATGGGTGCTTTTTGGCAAATGGTGATGTCGGTGACACATTTATAATGATGGGGTGGAAAGAGGGTGTTTGTGCTGAGATTCGAGACATCGTTGGCTTCAAATGGGCCTGGGCTGTTGAGAATATGGTACATAATGAAGGTTTGTGCGAGGGAGAGAAGTGCCAAATGAGTTAATGGGTTGGCACAGACCATCACGACGAGAAAACGGCCCCGTTTCGGTCGTTAATTCCTGAACATATCTATTTACCCACTCCTAGTTTGAGACCTTTCTACATGCTATCCAAGAGATCAAGGACAGGCTGTTGTGATGCCTAGGCTGCTCTAATAAGGGCAATCAGAAGACAGGAATCTTAAAAGCAGTGAAGTCATAGGTCCAGCTCTCAATAGACTTCTTGTCATCAACACATTTGAAACTCTTGTCATTGGTCCAGAGAGGCCGCTTAGGCCACTGACACAGCATCTGAGTTTCTCCCTTGTAATCGCCGGAGGACACAGTAGCATTAAGCCTGGATGGCTGCTTTCCATTCTCCACCCAGTCCATCATGATGTTCATGTTGTTGTTGGGATAAGGACCAGGCTGGAGGGAGTTGGTACCGCAGTGAGCAGCACCAGGAACAAGGTAGAACTGGTACCATTCAGAAAGAGCCTTTTGAGCCTCGGCGTCGGAAGCATCAGGGTACATGATGGAGCGAACGGACTGCCAGTAGTGGACGGATGAGCCGGCAGGTATGCTAGGATCAGACTCGCCGTGGTAGTGAAGAAGTTTGCCTCCAGCTTTCTTGAAAGTCGTAAGGTCGGGGTGAGTCGTCTGAAGACTATCGTAGTAACGGACGAGGCCAGTACTCATCCACTGAGCAAGGGTGTCATATGTGACATTATCCAGATTGTCAAGGTTATCCAAGTCAAGGAGCTCAATGAACTTGGCAACATACATCCCGCCAGTTGATGGAATGTTGAGGGTCCATTTTTCGGTTTCGTTGTCGTAGGTTGGCTCAGCATCAGAAAGCTCCGAACCGATTTGCCAAGACAGGTAAACCCGCTCCTTCTTGCTATTTGAGATTCCATCGTAGATCGCTTGAGCAACAGCGACACCTTCAGCGCTGATAGTGCCATTCTGCTCGGGGGCATCACTCATTTGGCCGCCTGGAGCCTGTCGCTTGCTAAATCCAAAGCCAAGGGAAGAACTCGTTTCAGCGTCACAGTGGTACTCCTTGCCGATAAGTGACTTGAGGTCGAAGTGAAGCTTGCATAAGTCGGTTCGGGAGATAACTCCATCATTTCTTCCGTCTAGACCATCGCAAGCATCGATAGTGGCATTGACGATCTTCTTTAGCTCGCAAGGAGGAGGATAATAATCGAGAGTGTTCTCCACGGTGGCAGGATAGACGTGAAGGACTTGCTGCTGAGCAAATCGGAAAGCGGGAGCGCCAGCAATAACACCGTCATACTCGTCACCCCATCGCTGAACCTGGCTCATACCCTCTCTTCCGCCATCGGAACAACCTTCATAATAGGTGTAGACCTTGCTTGAAGAGTTCATGCCATAAAGCTCCTTCGTGGTGTACTTGCCGATCTGGGTCATCTCACCAAGAGCTTGGTAGGAAAACATATAGGTAGCATCCCAATTGATGGACCCGTTACCCAGGAGGAACTTCTCGTCAAGGCTATAGTTGAAGGCGTCGTATCCTCCATCAGTAGCGCCTGCAACAGCACCGTACTTGAGTCCACCAGTGACATCAGTGTTAAGGGAATAGCCACCTCCTCCTGCGACGTAGAAGCGCTTCTTGAAGTCGGATGGGTCAGGGAAGGCATACTTGAGAATGACCTTATCTCCCTTCGTGCCGTGAGTGTAAGCGACAGTGACGTTGCAATAATCGTAGGTTTCAGTATCGCGGCGCATAGGGCCTCCTCCCACACTCGCACTAGCATTATAGACAACTGTGGAGGCCGTGATGGAAGATGGGATCATGTCAATCCCAAGGAGGGTTCCGTTAGAGGGCAAAGCAGCCTTGATGTTGGTAACACTGCATAGTTCTGAAAGAGAGTCGGCGAGAGTTGTAGAAGCTAGGGTAGCTATGGCCGCTTTGGCGGTGATGGAAGAATAGCGCATGACGATGAAATTGGTTGATTAGACTGAGTGAGATCATATGAAAGAACGAGTGTCTTAAGGATGAGGTTCCTATCAGCCAAAAAGGTGACAGTTACATAGCAGTGTTTATAGTTCTCATCATCTTCGTTATACTCCATAATGAACGCATAATCCATACGCCTGCCACGCGTCTGCTGCGACATCACCACGTCAAATCTACAGTTACGTCTAATCTCAGTATCACTGGGTGGATCTTTTCCGATGCTAGTGACACTTTTGCCCACATTACGATCACGCTGTGGGGCTGTCCCGAGATTGGCATGTAGACTAAAGTTCGGCATAAGCCGGGGTTTACGTACCTCAGGTCAGTTCCAGCTATGGGATCTTTCGGCGTTGGGTCTTCGCAAGGCCGGGTGATCAGTTGAAGAATGCCCTAAAATCTAAAATTTCAACCATGGAGTTTTCAGTGTACTATTAAAACGAAGTAGTACAGCATACGATCACACGATAGTAGTAGAGCGGGCATCTTGAGCGTTAACAAAACCTGCCGGCATTGTTGCTCTTTGTGGCCCGAGTGCAAAAAGTGATTCCGGACGGTTGGGCTTACTGTCAACCGTACGCAGTCTAGGTTAGCACCTCGCTTCTCCACTAACGCTGTGTACGTTGCAAGATGAACAAGGAAAATGTTTGTAGATGTATAACTTGGCTTGTTAAGAAAGCCCGAAACTCCGATCCCGGTAGTTCAAGAAGGCTTCATAATGGGATGAAACCATAAGACTTGGCGGCTCGACTCTTATCATTTATTTCATCTATCTCTGCTTCAGTCATGTTCTTGTTGATTATCGGGCTCAGTGGGGACCTGGACCAGCGCCTTGCTCAGGAGGCATGTTCTCACAGGGTCCAGGACCGCGGTTTATCTCGAAACCCTGCCAAATTGGAGAAGCAAATATCAGAAGACCTGGAATCATAACAAAATGACATATGGTTTCAACACCTAGTTGAGCATTGCCGTTAACAGGAAAACCCAGAAGCCTGAGACAAGTCCCCACAATCAAAATGTCGCTGTAGGCTATCGACCGAACCGACCTTAACCCTCCCAATCACTCCGGGTTATCACACCCAACGTGCAAAAAGGACAAAAGGGAAACGAGGCATTCTCCGACATTCAATAAGTGCTTCGACTATCTACAGCTTTCGAACTAGCACAACCTCCTTCGTAAAACAGATGCATTAGTCTGGTGGCATCGCCAGCCTCGCTCAAGAAATTATTGCTAATCTTATGCAGATGACGACCATTTCTAACCTCGTCAGGGCATAGAACCCCGAAAATAATAAGAAAACACAGCCAAACCGATTGCACAGTTTCATCAAAACAGCCATTGCTCCGGGTGCGCGCAGGAAACTATTTGTGGCGAAGCAACTTGCATGGCTTGTCAAGCATGCAGATTTTCCGCCTTGCGTTATTTCCTCCACGGGTCCAAGCCATTCTCACCCTCTAGACCCTTCTAATCTACATGTGAATACGGCGGTTGGGCTCATACGTTGACATGATTGGCTAGTCCAAGATGCCGCGTTTCAGCAGAGTGCATTGCCGCTAACCCTACCAGATGGCATTTGCATAATCTAGTGAACTCGCTTGCGTGTGTATGGCAAGCAGGAACCTAGGTATTGACGACGCATTACGGGGCATCGTCTCTCAGCTGGCTCCGTGTCAGTTCCTAGTTATGCTGATACCCCAGCTCTCCACGATGAGTCTAGACCATGGCGAATTCTCCAAAATGTAACAGATGTAATGCGTGTCCTCCGAGTTACCCAACCCTGAGATCAACTCATGCGCAAATGGCCAGATCAAGCCGAGAATAAATATCATTGACGAACCCCCAGCCTTGGACCAATTGCTCAAGTTCTTCTTTCCCAAATATCGAGAACAAGACTACCGGTCGACCTGTTTCAATCAGTATCAACCCACATTCCATTCTGAGACCTGCTCGTCAACATGGCCGGGCTCCTCCAGATTGATCTCATCGCAAACCACCTGACCTGTCGCATCCTCGACGAGGTTCGCCGGCTCGACACCATCACCGAAGATGAGGACGTTATTCGTCAAAACAAGGAGATCTATCGCTCTGTAAGTAACTCCTGATGGCAAGCTATCCTTTATCTGCTTACCAGCGGCGACAGGCGACAAGTTTGCTCAGCAACGCTATGTCTTTGACCTAGGTACAGTAGACCCGTGGTCTTGGGCGGAAGCCTGAAGGTTGCCATGCGACATGCCATAGTGGCAGTGAGTCTGCTTTGTTGGTGTGAAACAACGTCATCTGGCTATCGATGAGTGGCAGTGCTCCAGCCCCAATCTATAGCGCGCGCCTGTTAAAACACTTATTAGTGGGTGAGAGATGCTTCTTACTCGCCCCCACAGATGAAGAAGTGGGCAGTGCAACTCAGCTTCTGCATGATCCCTGCTTAGCCAGGCGATTCGTGGCTTGTCCAACCTGGGGTTGCGCTCATCAGGCTCTGGAGGAACACCTCGTCTATTAAAACCAGGCTCTTTCCCCGAGATTAATGCATTCTGATTAAGCTTGACCAAATTAATGTCAACATCTTTTCCCCCCTCCTGTTCTCTGCTAGAGTCAAGCTGGTCTGGCCAAGATGGCTGACCTGCCCCTCAGCGTAACGGAAGCCAAGGATCATATCCAGCAAATCAGGAACATTACCGGCGTTGACGGAGCTGATGATGAAAAAACGAGGCTCTTGGAGTCAGCTTTGGGCATGCAAGTTGACCCTTTGTAACGCTCGATTATTCTCGCTTACCACCTGGCCTAACAGACTCTCTGACCAACTATACCAAAAGTCGACGCACTTCCTGTTAGAGGTGATTCAAAATGCAGACGATAACACCTTTCAAAGCTCAGTGCCAACTCTGAGCATCGAGTACAGAGACGGATTCCTCTTCTTTTCCTGCAATGAAGTTGGATTTAGTCGTCGTAATGTTGAGGCTATCTGCAGCATCGGCTTAAGCACAAAGTCAGGCTCGGTGGATGCCTCTAAATTCACGGGCGAGAAAGGCATCGGCTTCAAGTCAGTCTTTAAGGTTGCTGACATCGTATGGATACAATCCGGCAACTACTCTTTCAAGTTCGACCGGAATGAGAGATTAGGCATGGTTGCTCCCATTTGGGCAATGTTTCCGCACGAGCATACTCCTGGCTTCACATCTATCGTGCTAAAGCTCTCCCCTAACTGCAACGTCGGCGATCTGATAAAAGACATGAAGCAGATAGATTCTCGGTTGCTTTTGTTTTTGCGAAGACTCAAGCGGTTCAACCTCAAAGTTCGAGAACATGACGGCCAAGTGTGGACGTCCACCCTCTCCAGGACTAACCAGAGAAAGGCTATCCCAGGTCTTCCCGAGGTTATCCTACTACACCAGAATGACCTATCTCAATCCTACTATGTCGTCTGTCACCAAGTCGACAATCTACCGGTGGAACCAAAGCGGCAAGGAATCAGGAAGGTTGATATGGCGTTGGCGTTCCCGTTACAGGTCGAAATGTCAGAGCTCGTCACCCAAAATATCTACTCTTTTCTCCCGATTCGTGACTTTGGATTCAAGGTTCGTGACATGGCAGTTTCATGTCCTTCCTAGTTAACTCGAGGGCAGTTTCTTCTTCATTCCGACTTTATTCTCACAGCTAGCCGTGAGGACATTGACCAGTCGTCCAAGTGGAACAAGATGATTTGCCAATCACTTCCCATGGCCTTTTCTCGATCGATTCAGCTCCTGAACCAAGGTAGTCTACGTCATTCATGGCTAAAGTTCTTTCCTTCAAATCCACCCACCACCAGCCTTTTCCAGGGCCTGGAAGATTCGACAATCAGGATGCTCGCGGCATATCCCACACTTGAATCCTTCTCTGGAACAATGTCACTCCCGTCTAAGCTGATTCATGTTCCGCCTCGTTTTCAGGACGATCAGGGATCACCTCTCACCGCACACCAGACTGTCGACTGTCACTATTTATCACAGCACTATCATGAGGATGACTGGTCAACTCTGCAGAAGCTTGGCGTTCAGGAGATGTCGGTTGGGGACTTTCTGGACGATCTGTTTTCCCTAGTGGAAAAGTTTCCTACGGAGTATCAGCAAATGCCCCCGAAATGGCATTCCTGCCTTGCCAAAACTCTGACCGGACTGATATCTTCGGACCCTGGTCTTACCAAGAGGATTCTTGATCTGCCTCTTGTCCCTCTCTGCGACGGTTCCTGGATAACAGGTCACGCAGCGAAGCGGGGCAAGGCCGTCCTTCCTGTTGAGAGTGGTCTGACTGTTCCAAAGGGGATCCAGCTCACTGAAGTTGATCCAGCTTCCTGCAAAAGCAGCCATCGCAGGTACTTGTTCCTGATGATGGATATCCGGCAAGCTTCCCCCGAGGCTGTTTGTGACGAGATTGTCAAGACGCACACGAACAGGCACTTTGTTCCAGCACATGTTCCACTGGATGACCTAGTGCATCAAGTGAGGTTCATGTATCAGTCAGGATGGGCGAACTCCACTGGCGAGGAACTCTGGTTCACTGCAGAGAATGGCTCATTTCGCCTCGGCTCGCAGCTGTACATCGACTCTATCCGCCCGTATTCCGCGACCAAGCTACTTCAAGAAACCCGAACAGCATTTGCTTTCATGAAACCTGAATACCTAGCGTGGGCTGGAAAAGATCAAGAAAGACTTGTTGATTGGCTAACTCGGAACTTCTCTCTCCAACCTATTCCGCGGCTCGCTAGGCTCAACGCTGAAAGCATCATGATGATCACGCACGAGTTTGACTACATCATCAAGTATCTCAAAGTCCTTGACATCCTCATGCTTCTGAAGACTTATTGGTCTTACTACCGGCGGTGGATTGCCCCCGACGAAGCTAAAGATCATTACGGAATGGGCTGGCAGGTCGGCCGACGGGTGCTTATCCAGCGCTTCTCCTGTCTGCCGATTACTTCCAGAGAAGGCAAGCTCACCCAGCTACGGCATACTGCGCTCCCGATTGCCCGGTATCTCGAAGACACGTCCCTCGATGTGGAGTTTCTTGACCTTCCCAACCCCGAAAGTGAGGAATGGGAGTTTTTGCGTTACTTCAGTGTCATGGTCGGATCAGTCAACAGCATGAACCTGTCGGGGACTCTCGTCGAGCCCAGTATCAGAAGGCTACAGGAGATGCGCCGTCAGACAGAGCCTGTTGTGATTTCTCATGCGGCGGCAGAATACCAAAAGATTCACCTTCTCGCAAATCAAGAACAGCGTCCCATTAGGTGAGTCGGCTCGCTTTTGTTTTCCCTCCGTGAATCACTGCCCCGTTGACACGTCGATCAAGGACCGCCTTCACCATGCTTCCATTGATCTACATACCGCCGTCGGCAAAATGCTCTCTCCATGGATGGTTCAGGTCCGATTTTTGCAGGTGGAGTGGCGTTGAATGCTTGCGGAAAACGCCTCAAGTATCAGCTGCATATCCTGACCTCAGCGATTTCTTCTGCCGGACTTTGCAGATGAAGGACGCCGATATCAACTCTATCACCGATGAAGTGCTTCAGATATGCCCTTCAGATGGCCTCAAGTATATCTCGAAACTGTTCATCGCATTCTCGAAGCACTTGTCCACAAACGAAACCTTCCTCAGCAGCCGCAAGGTTCTCAAGGGACGGCTCGCTACAGCCTCCATCTTCCCCATTATCACGCAGCCAGCTGCGGCCTACCATCTAGAATTTGATCGTCTCCAGACGGCCCAAGACACTGATATGTGGTTCATCGCTGATCGCCCGCACCTTAGGAAGTGCTTCGAGGGTATTGTCCCGATTCTTGCCATCGAATCGACCGATGTGTCAGATATGAGTCTGTTCCTTGACAACTTGGATCTAAAGAGTCGACTGCTGTCAAGGATGGCTTCGGGACAGCCGCAGGCACAAGGAGAGGTTGCACGGGATGATGCATCTACATTGGCTCTGAGGCGCAAAATCCGCTTCATCTCGAGGTAAGACACCGACTCGAACCCAGTATCCAGAGGAAAGCTAATGTGAAAGAAAGGCTCGTTCCGGTCAGTTTTCAACGACGCAAACAGGCCATTGACGTCCTATACTCGGTCGTGGTCTACGCAGCGGAACAAATTACCATGCAGTGGTCGATCCAAACGTACGCAGGGAAGTGCATCTCGGGTAGAGCTGACACAGGTAACATCAAGATCCATGTCACAGACGACTCGCTCGAGATCTATGCGACGCGAGGTCAAGGGCTCGCAAACGGCTCTTCCATTGAACTCGTCGAGTGCATTGCCACGCTCTGCGAGATACGGGAGCCCCAGAAAGTTATGATGTTGCAGTACATATTGGGAGAGCCGGACCAACAGCAGATCAGCAAACAGCTCGACCGGCGAGGCTTTACCGAGATGGATGAATGTGGGATGTTAGATCTTGGTAAGTCTAGGCTGCAGCTATTCAAGTTTTAGCTCAAGTGATTTAGCAAACTTGGATAACCTAAGCTGAAACCTGTCCAACGTCTTTTCTTAGACTATTTCAGCTACTACTCCAAGTATTAACGGCTCTTCAGATGGATTAACTCAAGATGAGTCCTCGTTGCAGAACCCCCAGCCTCTACAGACCCAAGAAGACCACGAGGTCTTACAATCCTTCTTGAATGATGTTGAGAAGGCAAAGTCGGTTCAAAAGATCACTTCTCGACGTTGGGAGCGGAATGAAGTTGCAGACCTGAAGCCTTTCTTGTCTCGCATTTGCAAGCTGGAGAAGCAGGACGTGTCTGCTTTCCTTCCGCAGTCAGAAATCGACAATATTCTCGGCGGATCCCATCATACCAACGACAAGCATGAAGTAGCCTACTTCGCCAATGGCCTCCTAACAGAGGAAGAGAGGAATTCTCACTCGAGTCTTTTCTTCCCAGCCATCGTGGCTGTCCCCAAGAGAGGAAAACCAAAGTTCCGCATTCTTCAACCCGCTGTGAACCTGTTGGACCCAGAGACTGTCTTCCTGGGCGAACTACATGTAAGATTCAAGACTTGCAACATGAAAACATGGGGGCTTACTTCGTCAAAGTTCTCGCAGCTTCTGGAAAAACACATGGGTGGCACTTACAGGCCCCACGAGGAGTGGACAAGCGGACTCCGCACTCGCGCGGGTTTTAGGCCTTTCAATTTCGGGCATGACTTCATTTCTGCCACTTTCACCATTCAAGATCGTGGCGGCTCCTTTACCAGGTTGCTAACACGCAATGGGTATCGAGGTGCCATCAGATGGGCGGTTCAGCGCACCTTTCACATCGTTGTCATGACCATTGAAGGCAGCCTTCGAAACACTGATATCTGCTTGCACCCCAACCAGTTGGAAATCGTAAGTACCATCGACATGAGACCTTTTCGTAATAGGATTGACACCGTAGTGACAGGCGAGAAGATGCTACATTGAGAGCACGCACGAGGAACGTCCAAGTTCTATAGCCGTCATGGCCATTGTCTTCAACGTCCGAAGCAACCCTGGAGTTGCATTGTTCGTCGATCCTTGGAGACTATATCTGACTGGATACTTGGATATCTCTATTGAATCTCACTCTTTGGCAAGGTTCCGAGAGCTCCCTGACCACATCATCCTTGGAGACCCAGCAAGGCGACACAGCCACCGTCCCAGTCAGGGTTCTGTCGTTGGCGATAGCCAGTACGCCTACCAAGGTCTCACTGGATTCAATCAATTTAGGTTGCTCCTAGTTTATCCAGGGCGCCCTGAAGAGTCGCTTCGTGGGAGTTTGTCTGTTCATCCTACCACCGACCATCCCCCGTATAGCGCTCTCTCGTATTGTTGGGGTGTGGATTTGAAGCCTTACAAGTTGAAGACGCCAGAGGGAAGCCTGGCCATCACATCATCTTGTGATGCTGCTCTCAGGTCCCTTCGTCAGCGGAACGCTCCTATGTGGATATGGGTTGACGCCATTTGCATTGACCAGAGCAACAACCACGAGAAGGCAAATCAGATCCGTCTGATCCGCGACATATATCAAAACGCAGACCTTGTCTATGGATACGTAGGCGAGCCGCCTAATGGCCCCGACATGGCGATCGAAACCTTGTTGCAGATCCGAACTCAGGAGATGGAACCAGACAAATGGCCGTCGAATCTGCCGTCAATCCCTCTTTCCTGGGCCGGCCGAAAGGTCCCGCCACCTAAAAGCCCAGCATGGGATTCAATCGATGATTTCTTTGCCAATGATTGGTTCAAGAGAGTTTGGATCACCCAAGAAATTGTCCTGGGGTCAGATGTGACGATTGTCTATGGCTCCCAACGAGCTCGATGGTCACACCTCATTCAGGGCCTTGAGACCTGCTTAAGGGAAACCCAGCTTCTCATCGAGAGCAACAAACCGGCACCTGAACATATCCTCAAATCAGCAGCCCCAGCCCTTGCACTCGCGAGAACCAGGAAGCTATACTCGGAAGGGCCGCTGAGGAGAAAGTATGACTTGCTCACCCTGCTTGAGCTCTTCTCACACACGAGAGCTACTCTGGAGAGGGACAAAATGTTTGGGTTGCTTGGGCTGGCTTCTGATGCTGACCAAGATCTGTTGGCACCGGATTATGATTCTCCCTTTGAATCTGTTGTCCGCAGATTTGCGATCATGTTCGTTCGCTGCGAGGAAACCATGCCCCTACTTTACCGTAGTGGCGAGTCAAAGTCGTATGAATTCTCGTCTTGGATTCCTGCCTGGACAAGAACTGACTACCCCCGAACTATCTCAACTTGGTATAGCACAAAGGGCAGCTTCTGTGCCAGTGGGACCACAGCACTGCTGGCTCGTGTGTCGACCGATCAGAGACTCCTGACCATTAATGGGACCGTGGTCGATTCTGTCTCAGCCATCGGCGACACTACCCTACTGGATAGCGACATGTGGACGTTTGTAAATTCGCTATACA
Organism: Fusarium sp. MBC 441; assembly: GCA_030779165.1. Classification (NCBI taxonomy): domain Eukaryota; kingdom Fungi; phylum Ascomycota; class Sordariomycetes; order Hypocreales; family Nectriaceae; genus Fusarium; species Fusarium sp. MBC 441. Next base: position 17,180 of record JAPFTC010000669.1, read on the forward strand.
CACTCGTCGACGCCATGACTACATATCCTACAGGAGAGTCGTTGGAAACTGTCAAGGCAATGCTGCCCATTGGCAACGCGAGTAGACCAATGCTCGAGAAGCCTGGTGACTTGAGACTTGCCGAGGAGCCTAGGACATACCGTCTACAAGATGAAGGCTTTGAATGGACCAGGACGGCATCAAAGTTCTTGACGATCCAAGCCTTTCTGGACTTTTTTCGGCAACCAAATGAAGTCAGAGCAAGTGCTTGGAAATACTGGTCGACAGTCTCCAGCTTCTCGCTACGCCTCTCACACGCAAGATTCTTCACCACGGACCGAGGATACGCAGGATTGGCGCCACGAGGGGTCCAGAAAGGAGACAAAGTTGCCCTATTTCACGGGGGAGCTGTTCCCTTTGCTCTTCGACCAAACCAAAGTCCAGGAGGGACTTATAAACTGATTGGAGAATGTTATGTTCATGGGATAATGCATGGCGAGGGGCTTAAGCTTTCTAATTCAAAGGAGGAGAGTATTTATCTTTTATAGTTATAGGTTTTTAATATAATAACTTTACTTTTATAAACGTATAAGCCTAATAGGTATAATTA
>JAPFTC010000674.1:0-39139 GCA_030779165.1 Fusarium sp. MBC 441
GTTATATATAAAAGAATATTTGTATCTAAATTAATAGGTTTAATAAATAAGAAATGCCTAATAGTCTTCTTCATATTACCCATAGACCTTTATTACTCAAATACAATGTTACGCATTAATATCGTAAAAGTCTTCCTGTCTCCAACATCAGTTCACATGTCTCAGTCTGATAGAATCTGGCGTCATCTTACCGTAACTCGTCAGCAGCTTCCACTCCGGCGTCTGGAGCTGCGTGCTGCATTGTCAGCCGTATCCCGCCTGATCCTGTTGTCCAGGGTGAGGAGGTCGGCATGTCATGTTGAGTAAAACAACCCGTTGCGTCAGAGTGGTCTCTCAACATGGCGTCCCTGACGCTGGCTAAACACGCATCCTCGCCGACCGTAGAATCGGATTCGCGCTCCATCACATGACATAGTTCGTACTGCGCAGCTATCTTGCTATCAAAGAGTGCGCACCAAGCCTGGCAACAATCTTCCTTCCACTGGAGACCACAGGCGAGTACGTACCGGCGAGGTTGCTTCCGGCGAAACCGGTCCAGATCGAAAACGAGCGTACCGATGAAGCCCTCTTGCCCACCAGTCTCAAAGGTGAAGTCGCCAGTGTTGTAATTTTCTTTGCATGACATTGCTGGACGTGCGTTGAGGTAGTCTATCTCGTAGCTCAGACCGTCGAGGACTTTGATAACGATTTTAGTATTGTGGAATGATTGGATACGTATATTCTCAGCTGACTGGAACGTCTTTCGGATGTATATGGGTCTCTTGGGCCCATGGCTGAGCAGAGTAGGTCGAGACATGGTGTGGAAGAGCTCGTGCGGTTGGACCCTGACATACGTGCTCCCGACCTTTGCGAGACGAATCCATAACCATCTTGGTTTCTTTTCCGGGTGGGCCTCTGTTCCCACGCAGTCGAGACTGAGCAACACGTGATGCTCCAAGGGGACTCCATAATATTCATCACCTGCCAGGTTCGTCTCTGCTTCGGGAACCTCATGGAGAGCAGCCTCAATGCGAAGCCCGTTGTTTGTTATGGCGAACTCGTGATCGTTGTGGAACTGATCATCCTGCCGTTTGATAGTGGCACATGTCAAAAAGTCGACGGGAGATTCCGCAAAGATGCCGCTGAGCTTTGGCATAGTATTCACTGCATTGCCACGCTGGCGCTGCCACACGAACAGACTGAGGTCATTGCTCTCCCTGGCAATCTCTTCCTGGAGACGCAAAAAGGCTTTTTGTCCCTCCCCATAGATTAGCGGCATGTTGATGCCAAAGATACCCAGGAGGCAGTAGGCTTCGTCCTCGACGCGTGTCGTCTTGCGGTTGGCGGCCCACGACATGCGTCTCGCCACAGGCACGTATCTAAGCCTCGAGCAGTCAGACAGCACCGACCCTTCGATGCCTGTAGTGGCGGACAAAACGCTATGGAGATCGGTCTTGGCTCCAACAAAGGTCCATTCCCTATCGAAAAACTCCATTCGTCGTGGTGCGATCAGCTCCTGAAGCGTCCAGCCTCGTGTGAACCATCTACACTTGCTCAGAGCCGTGGCCAGCGTCTCCATCTGCTCTTTCAAGCTAGCACGGCACGGCATCGGCTCAAGGTCAGAGAGCCAGACGAGACACACCTCTGCGTCGCTGTACCACGCGAACATGGAATTGATGGCCTCGCTTAGCTCAGCGCTGCTAGTCTTGTCGATGCAGCACGTATCGATCCAGGCGTACTTGAGCTGTCTGGCGTTGCGGGCAATCTTGCAGGTCTTCTCGATCTTCACAAATCCAGGCTTTCCTCTCGCGATGGCCAGATCTTGTATATCCTGAAAGGTGACCTCGCCATCTCCCCACGTGTGAGAGAGGATGGCGAACTTGTGCTGCTTGGAATCGACGACCGACTCTAGTTTTAGTGTCGTAGTATTGATCAGCCACATCTTGCCTATATCCTTGTCAGCGTTCCCAGCGAAAGGAAGGGTCAGATCCTGAGAAGTATCGCCTGCTTCTGCTAAGATAATAAATGTCTCACTTCTTAGCAGCGCACCCAAGTAACACATGCATATGTACGTAGAACTATCTGCCTGAGGCACTACGGCATGGGATACCCTGGCCACTATTGCTCGCGACTCTTTCCATAAAGGACAAGGCCTCGCCCTGATGGCAGAGTGGTTAACCGTATGGGCAGGCATTAGCATCGCAGCTAGCCTGAAGAAGCGCCGGGTTCGAAGCCAGGTAAGGGACTTTTAACCCCCCTTCAGGAGATAAGAAGCGGAGCAGCTAAGCCCATGCCGCAGTAGTAATTATAATACCTATCGCGAGGGGTAAGAGAAAGGGAAAATTTTTTAGAAAAGTGTTTTTTAAAAAATAGAAAAATAAAAACCGTAACTACTAATAAAATATATATTATATATAATTTAAGCTAGGGGATAAGTATATTAAGATTTAAATTAATTTTAGATATAGACTAAGTAAGCTAGTAGTAATAAAGATAAACCGTATTATTGCTTTTATAAGCTTTAAGGATAGGAGCTTTAGGTTTCCTTAAAGGCTACATCTTCTTTACTATTAATAGATTAATCAATTGCTCTTATTATTTTATACTGTATTTGCCTTGCGAGACAGTGCATTAGATCTTTTCGAAGAAACCCTTAGAACAAGCCACGTAGCAGATTCCATTTCTAGTTGTGTGCTCTCTTTCTCTAACAAAATACTTTCTACACAACCCTTAGGAGCCCCGAGGGCCTGCTACCGGTGGCAGCTCTAGCTAAAATGACTACCATGGCCTTATCCCTCGCTACCGGCTCCATCGTCTGTTCTCGTGCCTCTTTTCTCTCTGGTCGAGATGTGGAAGCCGTTGCCTTGAAACTGGTCGAAGTCGAGTGGCTGGTGATGTGGATCTGCTCTGATGGGATATCTTGGCCATTTACCATGACTTCTATGACGGGACTGACCGCGCCTTGAACATCTTCACCGACCTCTAGCGTTCCCCGAATCTTGATCAAGAGGGTGTCCGTTCCTTGAGAAGAAACCTCACAGGTTTCTAGGCTGAGACGCGGTCTTGCTTGTCTGCTCAGACCTGCAGGCGTGGCCTTCAGCTGGATCACATCCGAGTCCAGAGCTGGCGTGTGGGGAGGGTCGATGCGCAATCGAGTGTGTTTCTCGAAAGCATTGGCCCATCTAAGTAGATCCGCGTCGTCATATGCCCTACCTGCAAAAGTGAGACCAACAGGCATCTGTTTGTTGGCCATGATGCCCATCGGCACCGTCACAGATGGGATGCCTAGGTGGCGAAAGGCTCTGTTTCCATGACTGTACCAGACTCCGTTCTTCCATGCGTGAGTGGCCGCATCTGGTTCGATATCCGAGTCTGCGGCTGCCACATCACCCTGACACGGGAAGACGAAAAAGTCGCACTTGTATTTGTCAAGATAATCATCCACAAGTTGTTTGCGCATGGCCTCGAGTGCATTGATGGCAGTATCCAGGTTATTGGTTTCAAATATGGACGTCTCACAGGTATAGTTGTAGAGCTTGCCCCAATGAATCGAGTTTGACGCCGGAACATGCTTCAACTCGACTGGCGTTCGCATGGAATTCGGGAAGATGTTCAATTCGTCGACACAAGACAGACTGGAAAGGCTGGGGTCTGCATTATCGCGTAGGAATCCCTCCCATCCATGAGCGACCATGGGACCCCTTTCGTACCAGTTCCAGTCATCTGGCAGGCGTGCAGACCCCTCTGGAAGTGAAGATGGGTTCTCATATCCCGTGACAGCAGGGAAGTCGGGGACAACGACAATCTCGGCACCCAGGGCCTCCAACTCCGTGCGCGCATGCTTCCAAAGTTGTGTGACGGCGTCATTCGTGAAGACCGGCGTAGCGCCAGGCGGCACAGGCCCACCAACATACATACTAGGAACCGCGATGCGTCGACCTTTCAGTGATACGGCTTCTGAAATGCTGTGAAACAGCTCTACAGTTGGACCCAGCGGGCCCCATGGCTCAGCCAGTTTGATGAAAGGCTGATGTCTCCAGAAATCGCCTCCAGTTGAGGGGTCCTTTGCTGTGATGACCTCGAGGAGCCTCAGCAAGTCATTCATTGTTCTAGTATGTGGCACCACCACGTCGCAAGTCGGGTAGAGGGGCCAGTTTCCACGTATGGAAAGCCATCCTCTTGAGGGCGTGTACGCGACGAGAGCATTGTTCGACGCAGGAGAACGACCAGAAGACACTGTCTCTTCGGCCATTCCAAAGGCTGCCATGGAAGCTGCCGTTGAAACTGCAGATCCGTTGGAGGAACCAGATGCCCAGGCAGCAGCCAAGCATGCCGGATTGTACGGGCTCTCGGCACGTCCGTAGATGCCTCGCTGCATTCCACCATATGCCATCGGCGGCATGTTCGTACGGCCCATGAGGACGCCCCCCTCGGCTCTAATAGCAGAGACAGTAAAGGCATCCTCGTTAGCAATGAGATTCTTGAATGCTGGGGATCCGCTGGCGACCGTCATGCCTTTGACCTTGTAGCTGTCTTTGACGGTGTATGGGATACCTTCAAGGCGACCAATGGGGTGTCCAGTTGCTCGACGATCGTCGGACGCTGCGGCTTCGTCAAAAACATGTTGGTTGAGAATTGGAATCGAGTTGAGAGCTGGTCCGTGGCAGTCGTAACGAGCCACACGGCGAAGGTACAGCGCAACCAGCTCGACGCTCGTCAAACTGCCCGATGATAGGGCGGTCTGAAGATCGTCGATCGACGCGCCAACCAGGTTCAGTGCGTTCATGGTTCTGCTAGAGAGATCTGTCGACATAGGGTAGAGACTGAGAAGTGGCTGGGCTAAGACAACTGTCCGACGGCGAAGAAGGTGTGTGGAGGGTCTTTTGAGCACATGGGACTGTCACCGGCCCGGCCGTCGGCGTCTTCTTGTATGGCCATCTTCCCCTTGAATAAGCCCAAGATTGCTCCGGGCCGGACATCATGCTCGCGTGGTACCAAGCTGGTGAAGCACCCTGTAGCGATAGCGATGTTCCGATCCTCGGACGCCAATCTCCGGCACTAATGATGCAGCTAGGCACGCCAACAGTATTTCCTGGAATTGGGGGTCAGGCCGCATGTGGGGAACCTTTAGAAGGGCTCATGACAGCGGAGGTTTGCTTTTCATATCCTTTCATCTTCCAGTACCCCATCTGGAACGTCTCCCCTAGAGATTCATCGCCAGCTCTCTTGTTCATTGTGCATCTGTTACGTCCCAAAACTCGCCCGACTATTACTACCATGCCATCTCAAGCCGTCCAACGCATCAGCATCCGCTGGCTCCCTGATGCCGCCTACGAAGATACAGATACTGTGGCACTCAATGTTGGCGGATACTTCATTGACATTCGCGTGGTCAAAGAATCCGGCGCGATTCAATGGAGCCGAGCTGGTGAGAGGATCGTCCTCAAAGAAGACCCCCGTATGCCTCGCTACCTACCATCCAGCTAGAACCATTGGCTAATACAGCCGAACAGCTACCTTTCGATGGACTCACATTATCGACTCGCTCGACCTGACCATTCCAGACGACGCTCACTTCGAGAAGCTGCCGAATGGAGACGATCTTGAGATTGGCACTTATCCTCTAGGAGGCGTCCCCACTGATTACGAAGAGATCTGGAGAGACATCACGCAGAAGAAATCTCCCGAGGAGCTTTCGTGGATTCTTCAAAGTAGTGATGGGTCTGCTTTCATTGGCAAGGTCGGGGGCATATTTCTAGCCATCCAGAAGACCCAAGGGAGTTTTGCTGCCCGGAGAGAAGATCGGGACGTGATTGGGGGCGCTTGGAAGCTCACGTTCGAGGATGGGGCAACTACTAGCCTTCCTTCTGCGACACAAGGCTCTGAGGCCATCGAGATTCAGGATAGTAGATGGACCGAGGGCCAGACGATTGAGATAGGAGGCATTGAGTACGTGTTTAGAGGGCTTAGCAAGGCCTGATACGGTAAGTATCAGCCGTAAAGTTTAGCAGAAACATCAAGTTGATCCCATAATGATTCTTCTTAAAATTCCCGCGTGATCAATAAGGTCCGCATCTCGGATCATAAGCCATGTATCAGCTCGACCGTCCGTAGCTTGCTAGAAGCCCTTGGTGTCCAGACTCCAGAGAGTCAGTCCCCCGCACCGTCATTTGGGGAACCCCTACACGGAAACTCGCTAGCGTCGGACATTGGCTAGCTCAAGCCGGCCGGAGGGAACTCTACATTTGTACTATACTGTATCGGGCGAGCTGACAGGGACTGGCTCTGCTCTGAGGCTACCGGCCTGTGTTATCTCGTCTCCACCTCCAAGACAAACGCAGCGTGATTGGGACCTGGGGGGAACGGAAATCAGCTGGCGTCGGGATTTGGCGGTGGCTAGGCCCACCAAACCCCAGCTTTGAGTCATGTACGTGCCCCAAACGCACCCCAGAATCTCGTGCCAGGCCCAGACCAAGACCCATGGCAGGTTTTGACAATGGGGATCTCCATCTCCGTATCAGTTCGACAGTCCGTCTCTCCGATATACTATAGATTGGCGGCCCCCCTCCTTCTCCTGAACAGGCTATAAAGCTTCATCCTCCTCGAAGGCCTCGTCTCATCCAGACTGAGCCAACCGATCATCTTCTCAGCCCCGAGCATTCGTCCTATACTCCCTGAGAAAGACTTGCAAACTCTTAGCTATGGCGTCCTCCCCAACAGATTCCATTCAGCATTCGCCTGAGAAAGGCAGCCCTCCTCGGGGGTCAGGCGAGGACCTGAAGACCGAGGTTATCGAGGATGGCGGTGAAGTCTTCCAGCAGGCCGAATACCGTGCTCTTGGATGGTGAGATGCTATCCCATTTGCGTCCCGGTGCTCGATCGACTGAGACACTGACCCTGCGATGATAGGATTCGAACTGCCATCATTCTCTCAAAGCTTTGCTTCGCCACCGGCGTCCTAGCAATTCCCTCTGCATTCAGCATTGTCGGTTACGGGCCTGGCATCATCCTCCTCATCTGCTGGGGCGCCTTGACAACCTGTACGTGAGACGCGTGTTGCCCCGGGCTTTGCGCATTGAACACTAACACCTTTCTAAGACTACGCTTACATCATGTACGCCTTCCGAATGCGCTATTCTGGCGTCCACAATATTGCAGATGCTGCGGGACTCATGGGCGGTCCGATCGCTCGAGAAGTTGCCGGAGCGCTTTTCCTTCTTACTTGGATGTATGTATACCCAGGAGCTCATGATGATAAAAGATCTCTTCTTGCTAACCCTGCGAAGCCTGGCAACTGGCTCGGGCTTTATAGGACTGGCGCAGGGGTTCCAGGTTCTCTCGAGCAAACACGTCTGTACTGTGGTCTGGACCTTGGTTGCCGCTATATGTACCGCACTGGTCGCCAGTATCCAGACTCTGGGTAAGCTGGCCATTCTGACATGGATTGGTTTCGCCTCCATTTTCACAGCCGTCTTCATCGTTGTCGTTGGCGTTACACAGGTTGATCGGCCTGCTGCCGCTCCCCAGGAAGGCCCATTTGATATGGAGGTTTTGGCCGTCGGGGCACCTACTTTTATCCCCGGTTTTGTTGCCGCCATCAATCTCTTTGGTAAGTTACGCTTCGTGACTCCATGATAATGCTACATACTTACAAAGATGGTAGCGGGCTATGGCTCCACGCCGACCTTCATGCCAGTAATCGCCGAGATGAAGACTCCCAAGTCCTTCACCAAGGCCCTCTTTTCCTCCCAAGGCTTCCTGGTTGCCTGCTATATCTCCTTCGCCCTCGTTGTATATGTGTAAGCCTTCATGCTGTGCGGCGTGGAAATCACGGTCTGACTTGTGAGCAGGTATTGTGGTCAGTATGTCGCCAGCCCATCGTTGGGAAGTGCTGGAGGAACATTGGAGAAGATTGCCTACGGCGTCTCGATTCCGGGCTTCATCATGACCTCCACACTTTGGGTCCATCTTGCGGCCAAGTTTGTCAGTTCCTCTTGCTGAGCCCGCTGTATTCCACTTCACTAACAAACTGTGTAGCTACTTGTCCGCATCCTGCGAAATTCTGAGCACCTTCAAAACCACAGCTTGATCCACTGGACAGTCTGGCTGTATGTCGCTTCCCCCTCAAACGTCATCCCAGCTCTATTTACTGATACATCAATTAGCGGGTCTACTATTGGCATCAGCACCGTTGCGTTCATTATCGCTGGAGCCGTGCCTTTCTTCAGCTATCTCATTGGCCTCATCGGCTCGCTCTGCTGCGCTCCGACTTGCGTATGTTGATTCACCCTCCCGCTCCGCATTGAAGGCTTCGAGAGACTATCCAGCTGCTAACACCCTATACAGTTGATCATTCCTGCCTTTATGGGTCTGTACATGGACTGGGAGCTACGCGGAACCAGTAAGGTCAAGCAAGCCCTGTGCTACTTCCACATTTTCACGGTTGTTCTGGGGGCATTCATGACCGTTACTGGAACCTACACGACCATCCAGAGCATCATCGATGCCTACAAGCTCGGTACCGTGGGAACTCCGTTCACTTGCTCCTAAGTTCGGGTTGCAAGGCCAAGGGGGGGAGGTTCAGGTAGTGTTGTCATCGGATAGCCATATCTATCGCCCATCAACTCAAGTCACCTTGTAATTACTCTGCTGTGTCGTCCGCTTCCGAGTTTTCCTAGCGGCAGGGACATCATGATTATACTGTAACTGATAGACGAGAGGGCCTTATAAATAAATCATTTGTGTATCTTTGAGAATGTCAGGGAAGCTGATGCCTTCACGGGGTCTCGCCATGGGATAACAGCTAAGCACTGACCACACGGCTGGTTTCTTTAGGTAAAGGGGGTTAGTGAGAGTTCATTCTATATGCACCCCGTTTCCTTCTTGCCGTTCTCATGGAGCCCACGGTCGGCCTTGTGGATAACATAACTTCACTATTACAGTGCGAGGCCTAAGCTGAGGAGCCCGTAATGTACAATCGACGGTGAACAGCAATTTGAGCAAACGGCAGCGAAAGAAACCCCGAAGCGGTTGCTTCATTGAAATGCAGATGGCACATCTACTCTATAAACATTTATTTTAAGTTCCAGAAACCCAGCACACTCAATTTCCCAGATTCACATGCACCGCCTTCGTCTGCGTGTACGCATCGAGGGCGTACTGTCCAAGTTCCCGGCCAATGCCGGAGGATTTATATCCCCCAAAGGGAACCCCGTAGTGTGTATCGCCCGACGAATTCAAGAAGATCATGCCAGCCTGTAACCTTCTCGCCATTTTGTGGCCCTTGGTGATGTTTTCCGTAAAGACTGCTGCGGAAAGTCCATAACAGCTGTTGTTCGCCTTGCTCAGCACCTCATCGATGGTCTTGAACTTGGATATGGCGACAACGGGGCCGAAAATCTCTTCCTGGACAATTTTCATGTCCTCAGTTGTCTATAATTAGGCATAATCAGTCTCCTGCCATGTGTCAAAGCTGGTTTGGGGTCAACTTACATCAGCGAAAATGGTGGGCTCGATAAAATACCCCTTCTGTCCATGTGCGACGCCCCCGTAAACAAGGCGAGCACCGCTCTTCTTTCCCTCTTCAATGTACGATAACACCTTCTCATACTGTGTCTCAGAGATCTGCGGTCCCTGCCAGGTGTTTGCATCAAAGGGGTCCCCAAGAAGGTGGTGCTTTCGAGTGACCTCTGTAAACTTCTCAATGAAGCGATCGTAGACCTCTTCTTGGACATAAATCCTCGAGGTCGAGATGCAGGTCTGTCCTTGATTATCCATGATGCCCGTGTGGCACCATTTCACGGCGTTATCTAGGTCTGCATCATCAAAGACGATGCTGGGGTTCTTTCCACCACACTCGAGGGTGATATTCTTCAGGTTAGATGCAGCAGAGCGCATTATGGCTCTTCCGGTGATAGTACTTCCCGTAAACGCGATCTTATCAACATCCATATGCTCTGCGAGAGCTTTTCCGGTAACACTTCCGAGACCAGGCACGATGTTCACCACTCCAGGAGGGAAACCGGCTTCAACAACGAGCTTACCAAAATACAGTGCAGAGAGAGGCGTCTGTTCAGCGGGCTTCAGGACAACTGTGTTGCCACAAGCAAGAGCAGGGGCGACCTTCCAGGCCAACATCATGAAGGGGAAATTCCTATATCTGTTAGCATGCATGTTACAGATAGCAGTATGGGCAACGTACCAGGGGATAATCTGTCCGCAAACGCCAAGAGGCTCGCGAAGTACATAGGCAAACTTGGAAGGATACGTTTCAACTGTGCTCCCACTGAGTTTATCTGCTGCACCAGCATAATATTTGAAGACATTGTGCGAGGCACCAATGTCTATATCGAGAGCGGCAGAAAATGCCTAAGAAAAGCGTTTAGAAGGGAGAAAATGTACGGAGGGCTGTCAATTTCGTCTTACCTTGCCATTGTCCATCGCATCAATGCCCGCAAGTAGCTCACGATCCCGATCGATGAGACCCGCAAGTTTCATGAGGAGATTTCCACGTTCGGCGGCCGGGAGCTCCAACCATGGGCCCTCAAAGGCACGGCGAGCAGCAGCAACAGCAGTGTTCACATCGTTGCCAGATGCCCCCGTGAAAGTGGCGATGTCTTCCTCTGTGCTGTCTCGGAGGTTAGTCCAGATTTGTTAACAGCAACAACCGCGGAAGGGTACGCACGCGGGATTGATGACTGCGAATGCATCTCCGGATGCTGCCATGAACTCATTATCGATGAAAAGTCCGGTTGGCTGAGAATACTCAATCCCATTGGGCAAGGTGATCTGGAGGGATGAAGCCATGGCTGTCTGTACTCGTAGCTTCAGGGAAGAATGCAATGAACAAGGCGGGAGCCAGAATCAAGTCTGCTATCTTTTCCTTTTCAGTCTTCCCGGTTATTCTTCTTCACATCGACTGTTTGGTCACATGGGTCCCAGGGAATAGGGGAGCGAAACCTGACCAGGCATCGCGTTTTTCCGGCGCTAGCACTTGTCCGCGCCTACATTATCAACAACACCGGGCCGGTTCCAGATAGAGGGAGGGCTAATACCAGGCTCACGGACTGGTTCCATCCATTCAGGCCGCCTTTCCACCGAGACTCGGGTTATTTTGGTTCATTATCAGTGCCAAGCGTCGGAAATTGGGTGTGGATCGGGATCCCACGCCTCGTCGGTGTCAACGTGAAGAGATTCTCCAGAGCCCGAGGTGCAAGAAACCGGGTCTCACCGTTAAAAATGCGCTTCCAAAGATTTGGCCGGATTTTCAAAGCTACCAGGCCGTATTACAGATATCCGGGAGATCGCAACTATCCTCAGACGAGCCACGGAGTGTCATACGTAGCGCCATGAGGAAGCAGGCTGGAACGAGGAGATTCATGAGTTTCTACTAGCCTACATCTTTCGAGGGTCCCATGATTCTCAACAAGGTCTATTGGAGTTTTCAAGGTGGTTACTTGTGTCCTATGTCCTGGATAACATGCCCTAACCTATTGTCTCCGTAGTGTCACTCACTGCCCGTCTACACAGGGCCTTGAACTCCCAAAATCCATTGTGGCCAAGACGGTCGACGACTGCATCTTAAGTGACTCGGCTGGGGCAGATGAAAGGATGGAGGACCAGCTCGTCACATTCTAACGAACGACATTGACACTCTGAGTCCTCCGCGTTGCTGACGTTCCGCGCCCAGCAGTTACCTCCCCACGCTGAAAGAGTTTTTGCATAAGTATACGCCTTCTAAGCAACGACAAGAATAAACTAGATAGATCATTGTCTTTGAAAGCTCTCGACTTGGTTATATCTCGCACCAAGGGCATGTGGTTCAATTTGAATTTTCAGGCAGACTCACCCACAATCGGGTCATGTCGTTTAGCTGGTTGCCTGAGGCCACACAGATCGCTAAGTTATTTGGTGGGGTATCAAATTGCATCACCAGTTCTTGTCACTACTCACAGTCATTGATCTCCCTGGGCCCAGCGTTCTAGCCTGCATGCAGCACTATGCGACCTGTAAAGGCATGCTTGCAATGCAGGAGTGGAAAGCGAAGATGCGACCGGACAGGCGATCTAGCATGCTCTCAATGTCTCCAGCGAAACCTGCCATGCTCAGCCGCGATCAATAGCCTCCAGTCCTCACAGCCTCTTCCTCCAGTTGTATCAACTCGCTCTAGCGAAGAGACCATTCTCTTGGTCGATCTCTACTTCCGATTCATCCATGATCAGCCTCACAGCCTCTTTCACCAACCCTCCTTCAAAGCGAGCGTCGTCGCGGGTACCGCCTCTCAGCCTGTTCTTCTGAGCATGATGGGCATGGCGGCACGGTACATTCGCACTCGTTCCATTTCGCGGCCGTGTTTGACAGAGCACCAGGTTTGCGACACAGCCCGACATACGCTCCCGCGGGCCCGTGTATTGCACCCGGGGAAAGGCGGCGTTGAAGGACGATCTCGAGCATATCTGCATCGAGAACATCCAAGCGTGTATCCTAGTGGGAAACAACTCTATGGGTGATTGTCACGCCGATGTTGAATCGTTATACTTTGGTACATTGCCCTGAAAGTCTCAACATGGTGGCTAATCATGTCATCAAGCACTTGCCAATCGCATGGCTCAGATACTCGATCTTGGCGTCTGCAACGAGGCAGATGATGGAATCACACGCGAAACAAAACGCCGCATATTCTGGACTTGTTTCATCACCGACACCTGGGCCAGTGGTGGTTCAAACCTATCCCGTCAGTTTGGATGGCAGGCCAAGCAGCCCCGGGTGCCCATGGACGAATACGTCTTCTCCATGATGATGCCAGGAGGTCCAGATATTGCTGATTCGGAATGGAGGCCCGGCCTATGGGGGCACATGGTGAGACTAGTCAAGATATACACCCAGATACAGCAACTTCACAGGGAGCTCGCCGAGACAGACACGTGGGACGAGGCTCTAATGGATGAGTCTGTTCGAAGCCTCGAAGCCGATCTCGACGCCTTTCAGCAGAACCTCGACCCCGGGTTGACATTCTCAATGGAAAATCTGGCAGCGTTTGTAAGCCGGGGTCTCGGTAGCGTCTTTATTGCTTTCCATCTAGGCTATCATCACTACTACACGCTGCTATTCTACCAGTACCTCGACCAACGTCGACCTTCTACGAGGAACGGCAAGAAATATGCAGATGGCTGCAAAGCTCACGCGGCTATTATATGCGATGTGCTCAAAGCCTCGAGGGAGATCCCCGGAGCCCCGGCACTGTACAACATTGTGGGCCATGTCACGATTGTATCTTCTTCAGTGCTGCTGCACACGTACCTGTTCGGGGAGCCTCATGAGCTCCAAGACTCCAAGAGTCGCCTCGAATCGAACCTCAAGTCACTTGTACAACTACGAAGCTACTGGCCGAGCGTGGAGCTTATGGTATGGAGCCGCTGTGAGGTGATACATTGCACTTGTTGCTTACTATTCGTCGCAGATAAATCGGCTGGTGGTGTTCCAAAAGAATTGCATAAGATCTCTCAGCAGAAACACCCACCGCTTTGACAAATGGATGGTCAAGTTCCTCATAGCACATTCCTTGGCACTTGAGGATAAGGCGGATGATGCTTGGCCTGATTCCGATGCGAGCCAACTTGGAAATGTTTACTTTGAAAGAAGCCGTATTACCCAATCTATGATGATGAATATACAAAACTCGGAAAGTTTTGGAGGAGCCGCAGGGTAGCCGGAAGTCTATGAGGAATTGGACAGGTGGTTCAATCGACGAGGCATAAGTCAACTTCTTCTCGATCTGGGCAGTTAATGCCGATTACTCACTCCAGCGAAGTCTTGGTCTAGACCTTTGCAGGTTCTAGATCATTGGTAGCATGCAACCCCTTACTCTCGGGGTCATCTCTCGGGCGGCGCCAGATAAGGTGCAGGAGGGGTGGCATTAGCTGGCGAGCATCCACCTCGGGCCGGCTTTCAAGTCATTCAGCCAATGGTACAGCTTCAAAGCCGGTGCAGATGAACTGCCAACCAGGTCACAGTAAAGCCGGTGAGGGGCACCAATCAAATCAGTTCAAAGCCGGCGCCAGACACAACCCCTGAATAGAGTTCCGTATCCCCTGTGACGGAATGTTTCATCGGATCGGGATCTTTGCCAACCTCGAGGCCCGTGAAGGGCGAGGACAGGCGAGATGATGACTGGCTCAAGGTATGCCATTCCATTGACTAAGGGCAGTCGAGTGCCAATGCCTCAGGCGTCACCTTGGCACATAGTGATGAACCGGCCAACTTATCACCGTGCAATTGGGACCATGCAATTGCTAGAAAGATTCACTTTTCGCACCACAAGACTAGTTCTGAAACCCAGGGAAAAGAGTCATAAGCATGAATCATACTGTCGGTCTAAGCTGTAATGTCTAATCTATAATGACCCTGGAGTAGCGTCAACGTCTTGCCCTTGAAGCTCCTAGTCTCATTGACTGGCAGCCTCTGAATTTCCACCGTGCTGCTCTCGCATGGCAGAACAAGTTCACACAAGGTCCCAGCCGGCACACTGACATCTACATCAGCCTTTGCCTTATCCTGCTTGCATCTACGATCGAAACGAACCGATATCAAGCCATAGGGCGACTCGATCTCCCCCTCGACATACTCAAACTCGGCCTTGAAACAAGGCCTGAGCCTCCACATACGATACGCGTCTGTCAGCGGCTTGACGCCGAGTGCTGAGTCGTAGAACCACTCATATATCGTCCCGAGCATGTCGTGGCACTTGGAGCGGCAGTTGTCCTGCCAAAACTCCAGCAGGCTCGTCTCCCCGCGCCGCAGGAACCGCATGTATGAGGGGTGCTCCTCTTGCCGAATCATGTTCAGCACAATGTCGGGCCGGTCCACATCCTGCTCTGCCAGCGTGTTCCATAGGTACTTGAGGCCGATTTCGCCCGCGCGCATGACATGCCCCGAGTCTTCAGCAGCGGCAACAAAGGCTTGGATGACATCGGTGTGGTGCTCCGGCGGGACGAGGCCGTGCTGGAGGGCTACAGCCTGGGCTACCATGGTACGATCCTGTGTGTCGGGATTGTCCCTTGAGGTATAGAAGGCGTAGGGAAACTTTGTCTTGTCAGTGACGAGGAGCTGTTGGTTGTAGACAGCATATATTCGTTCAGCCCAGGAGGTGAATCTTGCCTCGTCACTGGCGAAGCCTAGTTCCTTGGCCATCATGGCCACGTTTTGTAGGCACTTGTAGTAGATAGCCGTTTCTATATTTGCCTGGTGGTTGCCAAACGCAATGGCGTAGCCCCAATCCCCGAGACCGTGTTCGATGAGCCCGCCGAGTCGCTCTTTGCCTCGCATGTACTCCATGTACTGTACACATGGTCGATAGATCTTGGCAAAGACACTTGTGCTGCCGTAGTAATGTTTGATAAGTTCTGGGAGCAAGCAGACGGCGCCTCCCCAGGTAATGGTGTCATGCATCGGACCACACCTTTCAGCACCTGTCAGTGGTTACCAGTGCGAGAACAGAAGGAAGAACATACATGTATCTGACCAGGGGCGCCATAGTTGGTACAAGGCCGGAAGGTTCTTGGGCGTCAATAATGTCATCCAGGATCTTGGAGTACACAGCTTCCATGTCTCGCACGTATTGTGTGGCTGGGAAGAGCAGAGATGTCACCTCCAGCCATCCAAACTTTTCAATCTGAGGACAATCGGTGTGGTAGCTAAAGATGTTGGAGCTAAACGTCCAGTAGCAGGCGTTTATCAAGTCGTTGACGTCTTCTTGGTCCGTCTTGACGAATCCAAGCTTCGGGGCGCCCGATGAGACGTGGCGGGCAGTCAGCGAGTGGATGATTGGAAGACCGTCCTTACCATCGAGTGAGACTCCTTCGATCTGGATGTATCGGGCACTCGTGAAGCTAAAGTCAGGCATCCAAACTTCTTGCTCCTCTTGCCCCGAGAGTGTGATCTTTGAGTAGACACCCGTCTCGAACTCTTTGAACAAGGGATCCGGCATGAGTACCTGGCCGTCTTCTCCAATTGTCTCCGAGTACCTGACGCGATACTCTGCCCCGGCGATGCCGCTGGCTACGACTCGTACCATGATTGACGCATTCTGGCCGAGATCGTACATGATGACCCCTGGCTTGACCATGACTTGGCTGACAGGTGTAAAAGTGTTGTGCAAGATGACGGGGTGTTGGCTCTGGTAGTGCAACTTGCCTCTTGGCCCCGTGAGCGGCTTAGCAAGCTGCCAGTCTGTATCATCAAAGCCTGGTGCATCCCAGCCAACTGGATACGCCCGCCTGTCATGATCTTCAGAGGCGTAGATGTTCGCAAGTGTCGTGGCGCTCTTGCGGACCTTCCAGCTCGGATCCGAGATGATACACTCATGCGTGCCATCCTCATAGTGCGCATGGATCTCGGCAAAGAAGCACAGTTCATTTCCGTAACGCACGTAGGTATTGTCCTCGTACATGGGCCAGAAGAAACGATCTCCTTGGTCCCCGGCGTAGAAGCCGTTTCCCACATGGGCTCCGATGGCGTTCTCCCCTTGAGATATGTGCTCTGTCACGTCATACCCGACAAACTGGACTGTTCTGTGATAGTTGGTCCAGCCGGGGTCTAGTACGTGCGACGAGGCCGGCTTGCCATTGACGGCAAGATTGAAATGGCCCAGGCCCGAGGCAAGGACGATGACGCGTGAAGGCTTGCGCTGGAACGTGAAGGATTTCCGGAGATAGAGAGGTTTGTCACTTCCGTTGCCGATCCATACGGCCTTCCAGCGGTTTGCCTCATCCTCGAACCAAGTGCGGAATATAAGACTAGAGTGCGGCATCTGTCTAGGTCAGCAATGCCAAGGCAGGGAGGAACTTTGGTACTCACATAGGTTTGGTTCATGCTGTAAGGCGGCAGCAGTCTCGATGACCGAGGGTAGGACGTGTAGAACTCGTTGACGGAGCTGATGGCTTCATTCCCATGCTGGTCCCAGACGGTCACGGTCCAGTAGTAGGGCGTCGTTGACTTGAAGCCCTCCCGGGGGTTACAGAGGATGTTGCGCTGCTCATTGCTCTCTACGTGGCCAGAGTCGAAGCAAAGGCCGTGCTCGTCGTCGACGAATTTGCTTTCCGACACGACAATGCGGTATGCCACCTGTTTGCCATTCTCGTCGACGATGTCGAGCTTCCAGAAGACTCGGAACTCGTCAACATCGATGCCGATGGTTTCGCCAAAGCCGTGAATGCCGCAGCCGATGACCTGCATGGTGAACGATGTTGCGTGTAGAAGATGTTGAAGGTCGAATCAAACTTCGAGGGTCGGCCTTTTGACGCGAAGCCGAGTTGCCCCTGGTTTGTCTTCGGGTCAAACTGGCCCGTTGGATAAGTGACCGCTTGATACACTCGCGAGCCATTTCCTGCCGTCTGACCTGACTTCCCGGTAGAATGACCCACGATGCGGATCACTGGCTCCAGATGATGGTGACGGCGTCGATGGAGAGCGCCGGAAAACTCGTCAAAGCCGGGCATGTGTCTCCACCAGCTAGGGCATGGTGGTGGGGGTGTACCGAACAACCTGAACCTGCTCCGCGCCGCTCGTTTGCATGACCCCTACCCTACCAGTTCTTTGCTGGGGAAACATGGGGAACGAACCATGTTTACGAAAGACGGTAACATGTTGGAAAATCTTGCAAATGCAGGTGGCCATCACTCGGTCTAGATGCCCCCGAGGTCATCAGACAATTGAAAAGCCCCTGTCTATCCCCCAGGCAGAGAGTCCTTACCCCATCAGCGTCTCGCTAGCCAACTCCTCCGCATTGCACCGACAGAGCGAATCCGGGGTAGCGTTACCTATATAAACCTCCAACATCCCCAGAGTTTGGCTCCATATCCCTTCTCCAACCCCATCCCACTCTTCAACGACAGTAGCCATGCCCAGCGGCGATGCCATCACCATTGCCTCGGCGGCCTTCTTGGCCGTCGGAGGTTTCCTCTTTGGCTACGACTCGGGCATCATCAGCTCCACCATTGCTCTTCCTCACTTCAAGGAATACTTTGATTCCCCCAGCGATGATACTGCTGGAGGCATCGTCAGTTCTTTTCAGGGCGGCGCCGTCCTTGGAACTATGATCAACATGGTCAGGATCCCCATCCCATCTATGTCTGTGACCGTGAGGCTGACTTGTGACTTGCTTTCCCCTAGGCTGTCGCAGATATTCTTGGTCGCAAGATGACCATTTTCTCCGGGTCTGTGGTCTCGCTCCTCGGTTCGGCTCTGCAAGCCGGATCCACGTCGATGGCCATGCTCATTGTTGGCCGGTTCATCGGTGGTATGGCCGTGGGCATGCTAACCAGTACGATCCCGATGTACGCCTCGGAGATCTCGACGCCCAAGTGGAGAGGTGCTCTGTCTGGTCTTCTCCAGTGGTTCCTCAGCTGGGGCTTCCTGGTGGCACAGTGGCTAGGTTATGGATGCTCATTTGTCAAGACAGACTTCTCTTGTTCGTCACGACAACCTGGTAGATGGTTTCATAACGTCTCGCTAACGACTTACAGGGCGATTTCCCCTCGCCTTCCAGTGCGTTCCTGCCCTGATCCTTGTGAGCGGCATCTGGTTCCTGAACGAGTCGCCTCGATGGCTCATGGAGAAGGATAAACATGAAGAAGCACGAATCGTCCTCAACAAGCTACGAAAAGGCGAGAATGCCTCCCAGATCGACCTCGAGTTTATAGAGATCCGAGACGTCATCGCCGCCGACCGGGAGATTGGCAAGGTGTCTGCCATGTCCATCCTCACAAAGCCTTCGTGGAGGAAACGACTCTTGCTCGGATGTGGAATCCAGGCTTTTGGGCCCCTCTCTGGCATCAACGTTATCAACTAGTGAGTTGCGTCGTCTTTGGTTGTTTCGAATAGTTGCTGAGCCATGATTAGCTATGGACCTCGCATCTACGAGCTCTTGGGCATTGGCACACAGACCTCGTTGATGATCATCGGTATCAGCGGTGCCCTCTCCATTGTCTACTGCACCATCGGTCTCTGGATGCTTGACAAGGTCGGCCGCGTCAAGCCACTCATGGTCTCGGCTGCCTTCCTCGGTGCCTCTCTTCTCGTCAACGCCGTTCAAGCACAGTACATCAACCCAGACAATGCCAACCAACTACGCTCCATGGTGGCTATGAACTTTGTGTTCAGCCTGTTTTATACTCCTCTGGGTATCATCTCGTGGGTCTACCCGGCCGAGATCTTTCCCGTTGAGGTACGAGCCCTGGGTAACGCCATCACCACGTTTACGAATTGGCTCGTCAACCTTGTGTTTGCGCAATTTTCCCCAAGCGCACTCACCCACATCGGATTTCGGTACTTTTATGTCTTCTTCGTCTTTAACCTCATCGCCTTTGTCTGCTTTTGGCTCTTTTACCCTGAAACCAAAGGCCGCACCTTGGAGCAGATGGATGTACTTTTCGGTGATCAGCTCGTCCCCCACGCACTGGATGACCCGGTTGGTGCTATGGCTATGCAGAAAGAAGCCTCGGTGTCGGCACATGTTGAAGAACGGCAGGTTTAACTAGGCATACTCAATTATTCAGCTCAGAAGGCCCAAGTTGCTCGTCTGAGGCGTTGAACAGGGTGAGAAGATTGTTGGTGATTGGCGGTGTTGAGTCTGGGAGATTACGTTCTTTATTATAGTTGAAGCCTGTCCCTTGATGGGCTAACTAAATCAGAAGACGGGTGCATATAATCTGTCTGCAGATTACGGTCAGGCATATCGACAGTGTCCGCATCTATCGTACCACCCAGGTGCATTTGTAATCAAGGTCAATTTGGTATCACTTGGAGATGGATTTGTCATCGGGGCAGCCTTTAATAAACTGTGGCCCAGAAGTTTCATTCACAATCTATTTGCTTTCAAAATCAATCTTCTCTGAGGCTGTGACCATGGGCGCCAAAACGGTTCTGGTTACTGGTGCGAATGGCTACATCGGAAAAGCCGTAGCCTGCGCGTTTGTGCGAGCTGGATGGGTGACATATGGGCTCGTCCGTTCCGCGCAGTCAAGCATATCACTAACAGCCGAGGAAATCATACCAATCATTGGCAGTATCGACGATGTCGTCTCCCACACATTCATCCAAACGCTTCTTCCGTCGACTTTGGATGTAATCGTTTCTACCACGGAGAACACATTGGACTACATCCCGCATTTCCAAAACATCGTCAGCCTCCTTCAGACTCTATCAATATCCAGCACGGCAAACGGTGTACGACCATTGGTCATCTTTACCGCGGGAAGTAAAGATTATGGGTTTGGACCTCATCTTTTTGATGACCCCGGCTTGACACCACACGACGAATTGTCCGAGCTTCGTCCACCTCCCTTTGCTGCTCCTCGGGTGCAACATACACCAAGAATCTTTGATAGCACCAACACTTTTGCGGCTGTTCTTGTCAGACCAACCAATGTCTATGGCCGAGCGTCGAGCTATTACAGTGTCTGCTTTCGAGCTGGCTCTAAAGCAGCGTTGACTGAGAACCCACAAGACCGCATTCTTATAGCGCCAACTCAGCCCAATTGGATCTGTCATTCGCTGCATATCGACGACTGCGCTGAGGCATATGTCGCCATCGCTTCTGCACCTCGAGAAACCGTTGAGAGTGAGATATTCAACATCTCATCTAAGCGTTATGAAACGGCCGAGCAAATTACCAATGCGATCATTAAAGAGTACGATATCGCAGGCGGAGTCAAGTATGTAAACCTCAAAGATTTTGCAACAGACGAGGATGCTTCACTGGCAATGGCGATTGGCTTTCCACAATGGACAAGTTCGAAAAAGTTAAGGGTGGCCACTGGGTGGACAGACCATCGTCTGCCGTTCTCGGATGCCTTTCATCTCTACCGACTGTCTTATGAAGCAGCTGCGCAGTTGAGAGATGAGAATGTTGACAAGATTGGGGAGACTATTAACTCACTAATGTCTACCGTTAAAAGTATATAATATTAAAATAAATAGACTACTAAGCTTTATTGGTCTTGAATGGGTATGAAGATAGTTAATAGACCCAAACCTCACTGCCTCTATATAGGTAGGTTATCTTAGGGGCAGCATAGTATACCGTCGATACTACTAATAAGTCAAGAAATAATTAGAAAAAGTTACAAAAAGTATTATAACTTCTGATTAAACCACAAGTACCTGCCTAAGTATCCCATCTATACTAAAGTCTTCCACTAATTCCCTTGGCCATTGTCTATGCGGAACAAGATGATCTTCCTCTTTTGGCCCTCTTAGAAGCATCTCCCACTCCTCTTCAGATGTCGTGTCTCTGAAAAAGGTGAGACTTCTCAACGCGCTGCAGATAGGTGTGGTTTTTAAGTAACTCTTCAATTCCTCCACCGTCGTTCTGATTTGGAAATCACCTTCATCGATTCCCAAGGCAGAAGACGATTTGCAGCTTTCCCATTGTCTGTAGCCTGCACGCGGCTTACTGCGCCATTCCCAACAGATATCCCAACGATTAGAAGTCTTCCAGTAACACCAGAATGCAGACGTTTCTTTCTCAACATCAAAAGTGAGTTGAAGGTAGTGTCCATCCACTTGTGGGTGAAACTCAGAAAAGTTCTCCTCCAAGCACTGGGCATAACACTCGACGAAGGTCTGCCCTACATGTCGAGACTCATTGATGATGCTCTGAAAGACTGGGAGTATTGTCTTTGCTGCGGTCCTACCTCCCGGAAACATTTGCTGGATCCCAAACCACCCATGCTCCACGACTAGTGGCAAGCTAGCCAATGATCTTTGAAAGACTTCAGGGCTGGCTTGACATTTTTGTAATGCTTCTGTCAGTACAGTATGCAAACTACTCTCAACATCAAAACACAGACTGGGGAGCCTTGGGCCCGGACGGCAAACCTCCAGGTAAAGATTCTCGTACGTACAGCAATGGACGAGTTCATAGCCTTCACGTCCAGTGTCCTGTCGCATGAAAAGAAGAAGACTGCCCTCATGTTGGTAGAAGAGATGGATTTTCCCAGATGGAAACTGCCTATCGAGGATCTTGTCTCGTGTTTCCATGCACAGTCGGGCTCGATCTGAACATATTTCCGAAATCCTGCGTCTTGTCCGGGAATGGTGGACGGATGTGTCGAACTGAAGTAGATGTATCAAGCCAAGTGAAAGGGCACCAGTAGAGGAGTTGGCATGAACCTCTTTCCACCATAGATGTCCGCTACCCTGCCACTTTGGTTCGTCAAATGTCTCGCATTCTGAACTGGGGCCTCGGTTTGACAGTACTTGGTTAAACAAGTCTTCCTTCTGCAGCGCTGCTTCAATGTCTTGGGCGCCAATCTTGTGTGCTGCTTTGTACTCGATGGGGAAAGCAATGTGATCTTGTCCTCGGCCGTTGTGGAGGCCTTGCTGTTCGCCCGCAATCCGGCGTCCACACCACCTGTCTGGAAATCCCAATCTCGGCTGCTTTTGGGTTGTATGAGAAATGCGCCCACTTTCCTCATTGCCATCCGGCTCTTGCAGGGTGGGTAATTGGTTCGTGAATATGATGTTTGTGCACTTGAGACCTTGGGTCATTGGGTGGGATTGACACCGCGGGCCAAAGACCTTGTACACTTTCTGAGCTGGTTCCTCCAGGGCCAGGCGCTCGAAAAGATTGAGGTCTGCCTCGCTGGCGACATTGGGGCCGTCGGCCGTCTCCGACGTCTCTTCGACGTATGATAGAGGTGGTAACAGCTGAGTACCGTTGAGGACCTCTCGAATGTTGTTGTAAATTGTCCGCTGCGAGTCGAGAAAGTCCTCCCATGGCCGTAACTTGAGTGGGTAGTACTTTGCGTCGACGCTTGTCGTATCGACAAACGCGAGAAGGCCAAGTCATGAAATTTCCTCCCGATGCCATAAACTCGAACAGCAATGCTCTCAATAACGCTTCTAGATACTGCAAAGCTATTGTGTGTTGCTTATGGATGAATCTGTCCGGATTCGTGGATTTCCTGATATCGTCTGTTAGCTTGGGGGTTTTGGGCAACATTGAAGATAGCCAGCATTTGGTTCGCTAAAACTAGGCGACAGCATAAACTCTCTGTGCATATTGATTCACTTGGTAAGTTTATCCCTGAATTCTGGATTCAATGTCTTGTTTTCGCCATTTTCATGACTTCATCTCCAGTCGGACAATCTCTCATTTAAGGCTCTCGCCCACGGCTTATGTGCATCTGGATCAAGGATTCAGACCCAATACGGCATGCGAGTGAAAACAAACATGATTACTCACTGTCAAAAGACGAAGATACGCAGAGATTGACACAATGAATGTTTCTATCCCTCACGCGGCAAATCAGCCTTGATGGTTCTTTTCAACTACCAATTTCACTCCCCCAACTTTTTGGCTGTTAGGGTTGCCTTATGGAGTTGGCGTGCAAACTCGAACTAGAATTTGAGTATTGACAGCTTGTTGAGCTTAGACCGCTTTAAATAACACATGCATTGACAAAAGTTTTAGACTAAAGGAATGTCTTATTGGGAAGAGGAAAAACTTGAGGAGTTGGTATAGGTGTAGGGTATTGCGCTAGAAAGTTAAAGTGTTAAGGTAAGTTGTACCATTGACTAAAAGTGAACGTGTTCGTTAAGGGCCGCTTGATATCAGGTACCTTGAACAGCAACACGGCTGTAGTCCAATCGCGTGTGCCCTTACTGGACTCTGACCAGGGTATGAGACCCAGCCTCTCCTCGTCTCAATTGCTTTTCTCTCTTAATTCTTTCTTCAATTCTCCCGATCATCTTTTGATACACGTTCTACATAATGTATCGGTTCGCGTTGCTCAAGTGAACAAGGTCTCGCAAGTCACAATATGATATTCAAATCTTTCTTGTCTTATGCCTTTTGCTTCCTTTCGTCGTCCCCGCCCGTGGCCTTGCGCCTTCGCTGCTTCGTGATGGATGCGATGCCATGATGTTGGCATTTCCACCATCTATTCATCCCATCCATGATGCCATACCGCACCTAGACCATTGACAATAGCAGATGAACCCGCTCTTTTGAACCAAACCCTCGCGATACGGCCTCGACGACGATGATAGGGATGATGCTACCCAGCACCTTGCATGCTCATGTTTGCCAACTCGACACGATGGAGACCGCGGCCTGTTGACAAGGCATTGCCCCCGAACGCGACGCGCTTTTGCGTAAATAACCGCGCCAAGCAAACACAAGTTGTAAATTGGCCTGTGGAATTTTATGTAAATAACGCTATCCGATGCTGCCTTGACGCGCTCGGCGCGTACTTTTGCGTATTCATGTCAACCTAGACTCTCCGCCTGTCAATTTAGGGGCGGTCTCGTCCTGCTCGTGCATCGCGATTACCTCAATTAACCCCGTTTCGAGCATTTATTCCCCTGCCTTGAAACGTCCGACCGACGACCAATGTCCAACTTTACACTCAGCTTTTCTCCCTACGCCGCATTACGTCTTGCTGGAAGGTGCCCAGAAAGCGCCGCAATCGACGGAGGGGTGGCTCAACGCACGCTGAGCCCCATGAGCGGCCCGCTGAAACCAGAAGCCTGATGGTAAACCTCAAAGTGCGACTAGCTGCTCTGGCAGTTGTTTTGAGACTTCCGGATCCTACACCCATAACCTTCAACGCCGACGTGCCTGCGTCTATCGCTCCACAAGACAACGCCCCTCCAATCGCAGATATACAGGAACCACTCACAGCACACGAGTCACTCCGAAGAGAGATGGCCAAGCTCCATCTCGACTACGCGAACAACTGGTTAGAGCAGCTGGAGACCAATCTGGTAGGCCTGGCTCGCAATCGCGACGAGGCCGTGGAAAAAAGGCCACGAATTACCAGGCCGCTTACCACTGGCAATACATGGAACTTGGCACTGCAGCCGAGAGAGCTTTCGAGGCTCGCACCTCGACCCTCGAGCATCAACCCAACGAAGATCTCTCTGCGAGCAGCACCAAGACCAGCATTACCAACAAACTGAAGTCGGTCCACGTCTGGGGACAAGAGGTGCGCAAGGCTGCACAGGATGTGACGACTGCGGAGAGTGGCATGGCCATCATCTCGAAGCAGAAGAAGGGATGCCAGAAATTGAGAGACAATATCTTGAAATCGCTTTAATGCGGCATCGAAACAGGCGTTTTACTGTATGATAAGACGTGCGAAGCCCTATAGGCATGAAGTCTTGGGAATAGAAGGATCTGACCTCATCGCTCTGACTGGGGTCACAGTTGGCCGCAGGAACTGTAAGTGCACAATGTTGACAATCGTTCTAATTTCCAATGAGTTCAACACCCTGGCGGCTAGAACCTGGTCTTTATTCTCTTGAAGCTGACAACAACTCATTCATATTTACATATGTGAGAAGAGTTCTCTTCTCGAGTCATGTAGGTGTTTGGTTTCAATTCCTACTACGTCTTCCAGGGAACTGAATCGCCTCAAAAATGATCACATGAGAACCCAGAAGAAGTTGAAAGTGTATTGGCTGACATAGGCAATTTGTTAGACTCCCTCCTTAACTCAGTCAAACTATCTTACACAAGCGTAATTATAGGAACGTCCTCCAGCTGCTTCTCCGGTTTTCGTCCCAGTGTCTCCTCGTCAAGGAAAATAAACCCCAACCTCTGATATTCTTCACCCCCCTTCACCTTTGTAACAATCAAAGCCTGGTATTGGTCATCGTAGCTCTCCTCCGTCACCTTCAACAAAACCAAAGCAAAAAGCTCTGATCCCTTTAAACTGTTGACAAGTTTCAGGGCCTCTTGCGGAGCATCTTCAGCCGTGAAGTCAAAATCGAAGCGGGAGTGGGTACCCTCGGGGTTGCCGTTTGCCGTGCGCACTTTCGGATTGTTGTCGTAAGCGAAGCCTGCTTTGTTAGGGTCCCAATCCTCGATGACAAGATAAAGACGTTCCATTGGCGCCCGTATCTTGATCCTTGCGTCGGTGACCTCGCCGTAAGGATTTGCGCCTTTCAGATTCACTTTGACGTCCAGTACCTTGGCCAAGGTATCGTAATCCTGTTCGACCCCTAGGCCAGGAATTCCATCCATGGATGCCCATGACCAGGATGGCGATCTGTACTCTTGCACTCGTGTGCATCTTAAGCCTTGCCATAGAAGTCCTTCAATGAGGTGGGAACGCCAAAGGCCAGCCACGTATTCGTCTTCAAGCCGTTCAGCAAAGACGCTAGCAAGACCAGACATGGCGGGAAGTTTATCCGAGGCGTTTGTCAGTTTCCGCGGTCCGTATACCCAGAGAAGGCTGTACCATGATCCCAGCAATGCCGCTTTCTTGTTGGTAATCTTGGCATTCCCACAGCTGGCCTCGTTTTGGTCTTGTTCTACGCCTTCGGACTCTTCTTCCAACTCCTGGTGCACACTCTTGAATCGGTCCTTGAGGGACAGACCATCTTCCCCTCGAAACCCCTTGTTGCATTCGAAAAACAGCTGTTGGGTTCCATAGAGTAGCATTCGATGGGATAGGACACGCTCCTGAAGACCCCAGGCGCGATCCGAGAGTGGCTCATCCGGCATAGATATGTAGTCGCTGGAGATGGCTTCTTCGTGGAGGGGTAGATTAAACGCCAAAGCTTGCCCTCGTAGGTCACCAGATGTGTACCCGAGCTCAACGTATTCCCTGGTCGGCCTCTCTCCGAAGAGTCCTTCAGAGCTGTCCTTGGCTCTTGAAGCGGCGACTGTCAGATACGCATTGCGGTAGATGGACAGCATCTTGGCTGATTCGCGCTCCCAATTCTCGTGGTCATCTTGACATATGCAGATGCTGTCTATCCACAAGTATCTCACTCCTAGCTCTCGTGCCAGTTTAATAGCATCTTGGTGCGTCTTTGGTAGGTCGGATATTATGATTTGGCGCTTTCGATCTGCAAGTGTGGCTTTAGTGGTAGTGCATGCCTGTTCATTACCCCAGCAATAGCTTCATAATAGACATTAGCCATGGTGCTGCTCATAGACTGCCGGCTGAACATACCTCAAGGATATATATTTTCCATGTTCATGTGTCCCAGTTTCGCGGAGCTTCACGTGAGGACTGTTGGTATCGACGCCCACGTCGATGATGCGTGATGGCAATGGTGTTTCACCAGGACTACAGCTGGGATGCTCGTTACACTCCTTTAGCCATTTGCGGGCTCTTGAGATTGCTGTCAAAGTTCCTCCGTGCTGTTCAACTGGTCGGCCACGGATTCTCGACTCAAGCGGGTCCCCTGAGCATGTCAATATCAGCTGAGACTCTTGAAAGAAGTGCAAAATCTCACCATCGCGTACACAGAGTCCGATCGCCGCCACCAGTCTCACCTCTTTTTTCTCTTCTCCGTCCGTCAAACTCATGACCCAAAATCCATCTCCCCCATTTTCTCGCTTCACAATCCAAAGTTCCCATAATGGCCAGTCGTACTTGGTAATAGTGTCGGCTTCCCATTTCGGCTTCAGCTCTTCTAACTCTGATTGGCAGGATTCCACTTGCTTAAGGATCAGGCAGCAGAGATCACAGCTCAAAACTGTTGCGGAATTTCGCAAGGCTTCAATGCTTTGATGATGAGAGTAGCCTCTAACGTCTTCAGGCCATCCGTAGAATGGTTGGAGGTGTGGATACCCGCTCAGTTCAATGTCGAGATCGGGTGGGGCTGAAGGAAGTGTTTCCCAGGGTATGCCCTTGCATAGAGTGCACAAGGTCATGTTTTGATGTCTGAGAAGGTCGATTTGAGAAAAAGACTCGATAGCGCAGGTAGGACTCAAGGGATTCAAGGATGCCTTTTCTGGCTGAGATGGTGTGTAAGTAAGATCTCGGACTGTTTTCCTAGTGGTGCAATAATTGGACAAATGAAAGAAAGCCAAGCCAGGCTCTAGGAGGAATGAGAATCGCGCGAAATGCTGACGCCCAGACAGTTATATAATGGAGTGCCAAGTGCGAAATAATGTGGTACGACTCTGACTCAGACGCCAGTTCACTTACGGATGGTATTCTCCGCTGCCATTACGCGGAAACCCTGTCATGAAATAGGCAGCATCTGAGATGGCCCTCGGCTCCTCATGCACTTGTGCTGACTGCATGCTCGCGTCGGGACCGTCAGCCTGCATGATAACAACCCCACATTATATTTCAAGTTATTGGGTGGTTCACGTCTTTGTTTCGTGGCCATCAGTCAGACTGACTAATGGCCAATGGCAACATGTGTTTTACAAGTGGCGCAATAGTATATCTGCTCCAGAGATGAGTGGTTTTATGGTCAAGCTCATCGTATCATGAATCCGCTTCCGCCTATAGAGGCTTGCCGGACTCGATTCCGACAGGTTGCGCTTCTCATGGGAAAAGGCATCTCAAGAGGAGCTAAGCAATATGTCAGCTATGGCCCGAATGATGCTGAGTTCGCTTAGCGCCAGCGAGAGTGTAAATCTTGATAAGGTCGCTGGCGATATTGATGTTGCTAAAGAGGCGGCCAAGTGGCGGGCCGAGTTCGGCGATGAGGATGGAAGCAAGCTGGAGAGCTGGGTCCGCGCAGCTATGCCTGATTACGAGTACATGCGGTCAAAGAGGTTGAAGATATAGTTTAGAGCACTTAAAATGGCATTGGGAATTGCTTCTCCACTAAGTTAGACACTTGGCTCTCGTGCCTCTTATTAACTTATTAGTCATTTATGACTAAGAAAGACCTTTAATGTAATATTAGTAGTCCCGTAAAGTAGCGCGATAGTCGCCAACTAAACCCCTCAGCTGCATCTTTTCGAAAGTATCAATATGGATCGACCAACGCAGACGCCATGTCACCCCTGTCTAGGTGTCATTCGCTGGATCACGGATTACTGCGGGCCACCTGAGAAGGCCCAACGGTGTGAATGGTACCAGGATATCCAGCATCTTCAGGATTCAGCGCGGTCTTGCCCTCTGTGTTCGAGCATATGGGACCTGTCGTTGTCAGAAAAGAATTCCATGGCAACGTCAGTGCTTGCAGGTGTAGTCCTAAGTTCGCCTCCCAAGCTTCTATTGGAAGTGATAAGTGTAAAGAAGACCGAGGGAATATCCTGGGCAGTCCTGAACATGACCATGGAAATCAGGCAACTGGGAATGGAGTACGTCTGTGTGGATACGATTGGGATCTCGTCCCAACCTGCGGGCAAAGGTAAACTGCATTCAAGAAACGAATTGAAAGGCGGTTATGTTGTATGAGCAGCCCTTGAGCATCCAAAATTCTGGTGGTTCGGTAAAGCCAATAAGCAGAGAACGCTGTCTGAAGATCGAATCGCAACTCTGAAGGAATGGCTTCAGGACTGCGAATCAAATCACAAGGTCTGTCATCCAGCCTCAAAACAGTACCCAACGCGTATGCTTGATGTCAAAGTCGATGAACCTCTTCGTATCGTGGCGAGGGACCAGATTCTGCAAAACAAGTACCCGATTCGTTATGCAACCTTGAGCCATTCCTGGGGTCACCATGTGCCGATTCAAACCACGACAAAGACAAAGCCTCTCTTTGAGGACTCTCTTTCCGAAGATTTGCTCCCGCGAACCTTTCGGGATGCTGTCAACATCACACGATCTCTCGGCATCCGCTACCTCTGGATTGATTCCCTGTGCATTATACAGGATGACCCAGAGGACTGGCAAGCAGAGGCAGCTCAAATGAGGGACACATACTTGGGAAGCACAATCAACATCGCCGCCAGCGAGGCTCTAGATAGTACCCAAGGCTGTTTTCTGGAAGAGAACGACGTTATGGACTCTGCGACGGAGAGTTCTCTTGATCTCAGCGACAGAGCTGTCATCGAGGGGCTTGGTTCTCGCGTTTTCGTTTATCAGCAACAAGATCAGCAACAAGGTCAACTAGTGAGTACTATGATCAGATTCCAATCAAGGACCCCACGAAAGCTTCAGGGTGGTACACATTTGAGCACCCGTGGCTGGGTGTTGCAAGAGGAGCTTCTCTCGCACCGCATCGTACATTGCATGAAGCCAGAGATCCATTGGCAATGCAGATGTTTTTACAAAACACAAGCTGGCCAGACATTTGAGGATCTAGAACTGCTAAACGATGATCGAAACCTCAAGCTGTCACTCTCGAGACGGAAAGAACACATCTGGCATGAGTGGATTGAAAATTATTCTACAAGAGACTTCACATTTCCAACCGACAGAATCCCAGCAATGGCAGGGATTACAGATCACTACAAGCAAACAACGGGTTATTCGCCCCTCCTGGGCTTATGGAGGGAATCATTTGCTGAGGACCTTCTATGGCTTCGAATAGGACCGATGAAGGAGTCTGGCATGGCCAACATACCCTCTTGGACTTGGCTGTCTTGCAATGCCCCAGTCGTCTTCGACTTCTGGACCCTCTCGATGCAAGATCCTGAGACCAAACAAGACCATGTTCTTCTATCTAGTTGTAACATCACCTGGACCGGCTTGGCAATGGCATCCGGCGTGCAGTCGACATCCCTCGTCATCAGGGGTCCCCTTAAGGATCTTCGCTTTCGAGTTGCTCCAGAATCCGGATTCAACCCTCCATACTTTCACCTAGAGGGGGAGGATTTGAACTCTTATAGCCCAATCCCTTGGTCTTGTGCGGGACAGTTTGACGATGCAACCATTTCACCAGATAGCTTCGATACTTATACCTGCCTCCTCGTACGATCAAGGTTCAGTGAGCAATCCCAACTTTATAAGGATACGTTTCTTATCCTAGAACCGACGGCAAGTTTCTCACACGAGACACCAACTGAGCGCCCCAGCTTTCGCCGGATTGGTATTGCTTCGATTCACGAAAAAGAGAGTGCGTTTTTATTGGCTGAGAAAAAGGAACTGGAGCTCTGCTAAATACAAGAATTGGCTGGCTCCAAAGTGCATCATGTGGTTCAGAAGAATAGTCCGACTATATTTGAGACCGCTCTCCTCCCTCTATGCCATCGCTGCCAGTTGTTTGGCAGCTTTTTCGGATTTGGTGCAGCAATCTTAACCCACCTGTAGCTTAGCGTTTGCGTTGGCGAGCGCAAGTCTGCTGGCTGGCTCCTGGATGGAATTGGTCATTGTACTTGTCAGGGAGAATGATGTAAAAGAGGCTACTTTCTTAACATCTCTATGCCAAGAGAGTACCATGACAAGTAAACAGCAATTCGGGCCTATTTCGATTTAGCTTAGTGACTGCGATCTGCCGACTTTCCCCACGTCAATGCACCCCGGATGTTATTCCAACTCTGGCAGGCCGAGGTGTCGAGTCCCCCTCTTTGGCCCATATTCCTCGGATCATTACCCTTTGGATAAACATCCCCCCATGTCATTCCCGCTTTAGCTGCCGCGTGCCAAACCTGGGGCAGTTCCTCGCACGATATTACCGAGGTATCCACCTCCTTTCTTGGAACTATTGGCTGATTCTATGAAGGACCATCTGTTCACCCCGCAGGGACCAGGGACATCTACGGGGAGAGTTTATCCCGAGGCATGTATATAATAAAGGTCTTGCCTTTCATTCTTCAGACACTCCCTAGCTAGGCTCAGGAGGCTGGCAGAAAGCTAAGCACCTACTTGTCTGATAGTTGTTCATCATCGGGCACTATGCGCGTCAACTTCTCGGCCCTCCTGCTTTCCAGCCTCCTCCAAGGGCTGGGCGTATGCACAGCTCCCAACAAAGGCAACGATGATTTTGCCGCGAAATGCGCTAACCTCAAGAAGTCGCTCAAACTCCCCGATACCACCGTGTACTTCACCCAGCATATCTCTGCTGGTACCAACGTCACTTTCCCCGACAACCATCCGACCTGCGGTCCTAACTATCAGGTCGTGGACGTTGAGGTCTGTCGTGTGGCTATGCTAGTCAAGACGGGAGCCGCATCAAACGTTAGCATCGAAACTTGGCTTCCTTTGAACTGGACAGGTCGGTTCTTAGGAACCGGCAATGGTGGATTGGCTGGCTGTATGCCCTACAGCGATATGGCATACGGCAACAGTTTCGGCTTCGCCAGCGTTGGCACGAACAATGGACACAACGGAACTTCAGGCCTTCCCATGTACCGCAACCCAGGCGTGGTTGAGGACTTTGCCTATCGTGCGGTGCACACTGGTGCTGTTATTGGAAAGAAGATCACCCAGGACTTTTACGGCAAGAAGTTCAAGTCCTACTTTCTCGGCTGCTCAACCGGTGGACGCCAAGCAATGAAGTTGGCACAGAGCTTCCCTGAAGATTACGATGGCTTCGTGGCGGGTGCTCCAGCTATGCGCTGGAATGGTCTTCAGGCACGCTCTGGAAGCTTTTGGGGCATCACTGGTCCCCCTGGAGCTCCTGGCCATGTGACTCCAGACGAGTGGAAAATGGTGCACAAGAGCGTCCTGGCTCAATGCGATGAGCCCATTGATGGCGTCGATGACGGCGTTCTGGAGGACCCTACTCTCTGTCAGTATCGTCCTGAGGCTCTCATCTGCGGCAAGGGCCAGACGAAGAACTGCTTGACCAAGGCCAAGGTTGAGACGGTCCGCAAGGTCTTTTCTCCCCTATATACCACCAATGAGACATACATCTACCCTCGAGCGGTCCCTGGTGCTAACGCTCTCTTCAACTTTGTTGTCGCTGAGACACCATTCGTTTACTCTACAGAATGGTACCAGTATGTCATATGGGAGGACCCCGAGTGGAACCCTGACACGATTGGACCCAAGGACTACGATACAGGTGCTGAGATGAACCCCTATGATATTGAGACTTGGGAGGGAGATCTGTCCAAGTTCCGCAGGCGTGGCAACAAGATGATTCACTGGCACGGCCTTCAAGACGGACTTATCAGCGCTGAGAACTCGGACGATTACTACAACCACGTGTCTCGAACAATGGGACTCAACAGTAGCCAGCTGGACCAGTTTTATAGGTTCTTCCGCGTCAGTGGGTGTGGCCATTGCAGTGCCGGAGACGGGGCTTCACGCATTGGAAACAACGCCGGAAACATGGGCGGCAAGTCGGCAGATACTAACGTGCTTCTGGCTATTGTGAAATGGGTCGAGGAGGGTGTTGCGCCAGAGACGATTGGGGGCTACAAGAACGTTGGCGGGACTGCAGATGGCGTGTTTGACTACGAGCGTAGGCATTGCCGATACCCGTACCGCAATGTCTGGGATAGAAAGGGGGACGTGAAGAATCCTGATAGCTGGAACTGTAAAATCTGAGATGTGGCCCTAGGCTTTTGTGGCTATCGTCATGTAGCATACGCATAGAGGAGGATCACTGTGAACATGGTTGACACTCAGATGTCGCCATCTTAGAAGAGCGGTTGAACCCATGGTGCGACAGTGAAGGATTTCGATTTAGTGTGAGCGCTGGGTTATTTTCAGAACTGTAGTATGTTGTTATGCTGTTCTGGCAAAGGAGACGAGGATCCCAAGAACCCGCCAGTTAGTGTAGTTGAGTGCTAAAAAGTATACGATATATCAAGAAACGTCATCGGCCCCATCCATTACTAACACGGCTACCAAACGTTCACTTTTATTAACAAAAGCTAACAGTATGGTAGGAAAAGGTTTGCGGTGCGAGGTTGTAATTGCGGTTGTGCCAAGATCTCACCACCAGACAGAACCTACAGTGCGGTGGGAACAGAACAACCTCATTTCTAGCTCTTATTAAAGCCACATGAACCAAAAGCGGAACCGCCTGCCATGGCTTAGCACAGTTCACAATGATTCAGGTAGCGCAAGCGTGTGAGAAGTCGGATCCCGCAAGCCAGAAGTCGGATGCCGCTGGTTCTAGTCTAATCATTTGCTACCCTAGCCCCCTTTTCTATGAAAAACTATCCTTACTCAACGCTAAAAAGAGGTACCCGAACTGGCATGTCAGTCAATGGAGCCGCCTGAAGTATCTCATATCAGTCGAATTTTGGTTCCGCTTCAGTATTGTCCTGCTCACCCTGCAAGCGAGGTGGAAAGGCCGACGCTTTATTTTCCTTTCCATTCTATTCTACGAATTATCGACGTCCAAAGCCGCCGTCACACCCCGAAGGACATTCCAATAACCCTCCAGAACAGTTTCGCTTCTGGTCCTCGGCTCAAGTCACAACTGCTAGCATTTCGGGAGACGATTCCGTAACTGCGCACGACGTTTGAACCTCGACGAGCTCGTCCACAGCAGGAAACTTCCGACCCTCACCCATACCAGCCATTGTCCAACAAACGACAGACCAGAAAGTTACCGATATTGGCTTATCAGACACTCGCCTCACCATCGCGCCAGTCGTGGAGGAGAATGGCGTAGTTCACGATGAGGAACCTCAGCGCCTTTAGCCCAGCGCATGCGACTACCCTGATGGCCGTTACGCTGGACTATATGGAGAATTTGTCGAGTTTCTTATCAGTGTCTGGTGAAGCAATTCGGCAGAGTCTGGAGCTTTCAGCCCGACGATGGTCCAGAAAAGAGAGACGCGCTCGATGCGTTGCGTCGGAAACGCCAGGCCGTTAAGATGGACATTGTTGGGGAGTGCGGCATTCTGCGCGTCCTGCTGACCAGACGCTGCCAGTGACGAGCGGGGGATGGGAGTGACCCGAGTCCTCCCTGAGCTCAGCATTACGAGTTCGGTGTCACTTTGCGTCGCAGCTTGAGGCGAACGTGACGTGGCCGTTATTGGACATTTGAATGGTGAATGAGATTACGATATGAGGATATGAAGAGATGAGAGCCATAGAATCGTAATAATTGTTACCCCAAGGGCGCTCGACCACCTGTGGTGCTTTCGGACCTTTCCCAACTTTCTGGCCGTGCACGATGAGCTGGAGAAGCACTAACAGTACCAAGTAAAAAGTAATGCAAGGGTTCTACTTATTTCTGATCAGTGCATAAATAGTTGTGCATTTACTCCTCACGCCAGCGTCATAATAAAGAGACGCGTCTCGACGCGACGCGACGCAAAGCCCACAGACGCGTCATGTCCCCCACGAGCTGAGGGCTAAGCGCCAGCCTTTTCTTAGCCACATGGAGTTGCCATGGAGCACGAGAATGTCTGGTGAGGGGTTCTGCAATGTGTACCTGAGATTCAGGTACCTCGGTTCCAAAATTGCAAGCTAAATACTGACAGAAGGGCGAGATTGAGAGGCGTTGGGAGAGATGTCTCAGTTTATCTAAACAGCCTCAGTATAAGCTTTGAGAAAGTCTTACAAGCATGCACTAGCGGTAGCAATTAAATAGGCAAATACGCAGAATAATTCTTTATTCATTCTCACTCGTAGCATACGTCACGGTATTGGCATGTTTTGGCGGATGTCTCGAGTATTAACCGACGTAATAAAATTTGCCTACCCTATAGAACTAGATACGTCAAGAACGAATGATAGATAAAACTTTTACGGCCAGATGAACTAAGTACATAACTTACTAGGTGTTAGTTCCTGAAATGTGGCTGCACAACATTGTGGTACCTAAATAAGGAGTAATCTCGAATGGCGTCCCTTGCTCACGAGCCGATGTTACCAGTTGGCGTATCCGTTTCAGCACCAGCTACAATTAGACGTGTGCGTTTTCAGTCCGTAACATAGAAATGGACTCTTCCACTGGTAGCGTTCATGCTACCAAGATTTCGATACCCTCCCAATATAGTCCTACCCGCCCAGCGTGTAAGGGTCATTCTTCATGCCCAAGAAGGTCCCGGAGCCTACTTCTCTACCCACCACGCGCGCCTCTGTGCAGGCAGATGACGACCTTAACTGCTACGAGGAAGGACTTCGTAGTGAACCTCGCTTTAAAAGGGGCGGGGGCTTGTTCGGAATGACCTCCACAAAGACGGAGCAAGGTACAAAGAAGAACACCAAGGGAATAGTCTTGCTTGATAAAGCCGCCAATCCTGTTCCGGAGAAACCGAGTTCTGAGCGACAGCTCGCCTTCCCGAGCACGATTACCTCCCAGGAAGAACTACAGCATTGGGGGAGGCGCACTCCTGAAGAGCGCATCTCTCCATACTACGATGTTTTCGGATAACACTTCAACCGTCGATAGGGGTGGGCTTACCCTTGAAGCTCACCAACGCGACAAGGGATTGATTGTCATTGAAGAACTCACTAGGACCAATCTTCAAAGACCTGAGGCTTCCTCGCAACAAGGAGATACCCGTGGTCATGAGGATGAGGGCATGATGGAGGAAGACTAACTAATTGAATGGTATGAGTGGTACAGGCAGTATCACGTTGATCAGAAAAACGCACCCGAAGAGGACACGGAGCAGTGAGTGTGAGAGATAGCTAGTAGAAACAGAGCATGTAGAAAGAATAAAGGCCCTACCTGTGCGAGGTCATGTGGCATGATGGAGGTTAAATTATTTTGCATCCATTCATCGCATTGTTCCCCAGAACTGCGAGCACGCATTGAAATTACTTCAACTTGCGAGATACTCGGTCCTTTGGGATATGAAAGATCTGCTGTTGGCTTCATCAACTGTTATCTTGGCCAGATTGTTTCTACCGTTCGGTCTAGTGGCGGGATGAGGTGATGATATTTGATCTATAGAGGAGGCTAGGTTTGATGCCTTGGATCGCAGGTTTTTCATTTATAAATACAGTGTGTCTTGCTGCTGTGGCCAAGGGCCTCTTTGGGAGGCCACTTCGACGATACTAATAGCAGCGCTAACATCTTGTCAGGTATTAAAATCATCACCGCTAGCAAAATAGGTGTAGGGGGTATCGTGAGTGGTGTGTGAATACCTTCTGTCCCAGGTGGAAAAACCCATCTGGATTCATTCTAACCTAGTATAAGCTCGAATGGCTCTCCCCTCTGTGCTTCCCAGCAAGCTTTATGAATACGGCCCATTCCTCTGCGATATGCGATCCCATCGATCCATTTCACCCACAAGACATTGAAGTATTCATACCAATGACTTGCTTTGGGCCGCTCTTGATGATACATCTCATAGACGCCTGACCATTCACTTTCCGAACAGAATCCTGCTGCGATTTCTACCAACTCAACAGCTTCATCAGGGTTTTGTAATGCAAAACCTGACATGTCAAGCCCGTCATGTGGCTGCAGGACTCCTGCCCAGGTCCCATCACGTTCGCGAAGGGTGAATAGTAGATGTTGCTTCCCCGTCATCCAAGGCTCTCCATCACAGACAAACCAGGCCCGCTGGCTTTTGCTTGATATATACGGCGAAAAAACTGTCGGCACGATTTCCTCTGGCTGCAGGAGTGGAATGGGGTACCGAAACTCAAAAGAAGGATACGCTTGATGCGTATAGAAGTGCGTGCGGAGAGTGGAGCTTGGATAATATGGATCCGGCTCTGAACTCTCCGGGATTTTGTGTCTTGACCAGCCCTTGTCATCGTCGAAGCATCCAGACTGCGGGTCATCTTTGCAGTCGAAGATGCTGGCGTGAATCGGCGTGCCAGCTGAGCTTGGCACCCCATGAAGGTACCAAAATCGAGTTCGTATCGTGCCTCGAGTATTGCGATGTTCCCATCCATATCGCCCTGTTCTGATGAAGTCACAGGATTCATGACCAAAACGAATGTCGCCAGACCATCCTACCCAGCTCCAACTCGGCAATTCATTAGCTCTTGAGGAATTTCTGGCTACCCTACGGCTTAATTGACTTCCAGGTTCCCATGACAGGACTAGGTCAAAGAACGCCGTTGGAAGACCAGATACGAAGCCACCACTCAGTTTGGTGCTCAACAGCAACGATATTCCCGCAAAACCATCAAGACAGTCCTCCGGATGGGTGAATTGTCTTTGGTTATAGTCAGTCAGAAAGCTGCGGAAAAGGCTCAAGTTGGGAATTGAACGTTCCAGGATAAAACTGCACGGAACGACTCCTGACTGAGTTGAGTCGAAATTTGAAGGCAGCTGAACGTGTTCACGCCACACGGCGGACTTACACTCCCAACGGACAGAGTTGCCGGTGAAAACCAATCTTCTTCTAGAAAAGAAGTACTCCTGGAATATCCATCCTCGGCTTCCCCAAATTGAATAGCCATCTGTAGGCTCAAAAAGGTTTGCCGCTGAATCTGAAACAGACGTTGTTACCAGCTTTGTTTTCTCATCTAGAGAGTGAACAGTCTGATGTAGACGCCTGGGCTCAGATATGCCCCGGAAGCCGCTTAAGCCGCTGTTTGCATGTTCTCCACCGGCAGCAAAGAATGTGACTGAAGCGTTGGCGTAAATCATCGCCATCTTTGATATCTCGACCGCTTTGTGTGCAATGTTATCCTGCACAATGCATAGCGTGTCGACCCACAGGAATTTCTCTGACAATATTTTAACTATACCCATAGCGTCCCTAATTGTTCTGGCGACAGGTTTTGTCCTTAGCGACCCCTCATGCTGCAAGCAAATGAGATCGCTTGCGGTGGTGTTGAAAGTTAATTGACTACCTCATACATAGCTAAGGGCAATATAGGAGTGGTCTTCCGTAGCTGGGACAAGGCACTGACGATCGACATCCACAAGCCATGCAGGCCGTACAGATGCCAGTGCTTTGTTGGGCAATCCCGTGCAAAGCCCCCCGTGAAGATTAGTGCACTTGGACTTCCACGAGCCTGCTAGATCTCGGTCAATCCAACGCGCATCAAGAAGTTGTCCAATGCTTCTTTCCTCTGTTTCTTTGGGCCTCTCCATAAGATACAACGCGGAGACTAGCGGCTTAGCGAGCATGGCGTCAGAACGCATTATTGGAGTGATGACAGTGGCCATGTTTAACGGGCATTTGTGTATATCTAGGCGCTGGATCCCATTGGCTAGGGTGTGCATGGTATCGGTGGATAGGCTGTGATCCAGGCCCAAGGCAGACATGATCAGGTCGTGATGTCGGCGGCATCGAGGCTGAGAACATAGGACGTCGATCCCTGATCCGAGCGAAGACCCACCACGCTCGGGTGGCTCGTACAGCACAGATCGTATCCTCTCGCAAATGTCATAGCTCGTCTATATACGGATCACTTCAGTCCAGGCCACAGTGATATCTCATCGAAAGGTATTGACCTACAGCCTTTGCAACATTGTGTGTATCACTCCCCACGCTAACAGAGGGTAAGGCAGGGATGAACAAGCTTTCTTGGTTACAAGACGCCATCTAGATTAGATCATACAGAGAGCTAGGAAATAAATAGTTGCGTTAATTAAGATTTTGCCTTACTATCTTATCTAGTGAGGGGTTTTTAAATCGAAAGCATAGTTTAGCTTTTAAGTAATAGCTAAGGATAAAATATTATAT
>JAPFTC010000691.1:0-16238 GCA_030779165.1 Fusarium sp. MBC 441
ACTTGAAATTTCACCGGCCTAGCTTCTTTGGATCCTGGGCAGTATTTATCGCGGAGTTCAGCGCCGGCGTGGATATGACTGGCCCTCTGGATGTATCGCCTGAATTATGTGAGCTAGAGAGTGCAGCCATTGATCATATTCTGCTCACTCATGCGCTACATTCTTTCGTCAAAAACGCCCGGGTTGGAATATGCTCCGGCCTACCTTGGCTGTTTCTTAGGGAAGGCCGCTCTGTTCAAGAATCCGTCGACTGGCTCGCCAACATCCTCGTTGCCCGACAGAACGAAATCATCGAACGCTCTAGCAAGATTCTCGCCAGCCCGCTCGGGCAGGATTCAAGCGTCCGCCGGTACATCGGTGCCCTTATTTATGCTTGTGGTGGGAACCTGCACTATCATCGTACCAGTCCCCGCTATTGGGGTAGAAGCCATGTAGACAGCCCCGTCAACAACGGCCTGGTCACCATGACGCCGACTGGTGTCGCCTTCGAGCCTTCAAGCATCATCAGTCAAATTCATCCAAAATAACCCGCCAAGCAGGAACTCGTGCGTGTTGATGTTTAATGGGGTAGGCAGGGTAGGACCACTTATGCTGGACTATCTCGATTGTGCTAAGTTCGAGGGCGGGTTTTGTTCTATTTAATGCGGAGGTTGTTCCACGCTATTCTGGTGTTGATCTGTAATACCCTTTGAGGTCATTGAATTTAACCGTATCGCACAATAGCAACATAAATCTAAGACATACAAAATGTATTTGAACGTTATTGAGGCATATAAGTACCCAAGCGAATTAAAGAAAAGAAAAAACACGAGGATTCTAGTTGGGATGTTGAAAACCTAAGCCCTGATTCTCCTATGGAGTTAATATGGTCCTTAGGAAAGTAGCTAATTAGATAAGTGCCGATAGGCAGGTAGAGGGCGAATCGTCGAGAAGTAGTGGCCTAGGGAGATCGGCGTCAGCGAAGGATGAGGGTTATGCAACATACGGCAGTACCAGGCATAATATAAGAAGATATTAGATACTTATTGCGATATCTGGGGAAGAGTATAGCAAATAGTATTAATTGATTTTATTTGTCATCATTCTTTAATCGTGGTTTCTTTTTTAAAGGGAAAGACCTTTTAATCCGCATGCTTATTATATATATTAATTATCACTAACGTAGATGTCACCCATGCGTCGCACTTTTCCCAACCTTCAACATAAGAAGTTCAATAAAATTACAACACAGCATTTAATCAATTAAAACTAATCGCTATACTCTTCTCCAGAAATCGCGACAACTATCTAACATGTTCTTGCGTTATGCCTAGTCTTGCCGTATGTTCCACAACGCCTTTCCTTCGGTCGCGCCGGCTCTCCTTGACTACCACTTCTTGACGATTTGGCCACTACCTGCGTATTAACACCCATCTGATCAATTGCTTTCCTACCTTTATCTATAGTCATCTTCCCTCCATTCCATAGCCGGGTTTTTTTTACTCTACGCCGTTTGCTAAGAGTCTTATTTGCCTGTCGAAGGATCTGGTTCTCGGTCTTCAATAGGGCATTCTGATGCATTATTGCCTTCGTTCCCTTTGAAAACGACTTAAGCGCCTCAAGAATTAATACTGGGGAGCTACTCTGATGCCATCTCAC
Organism: Fusarium sp. MBC 441; assembly: GCA_030779165.1. NCBI lineage: Eukaryota > Fungi > Ascomycota > Sordariomycetes > Hypocreales > Nectriaceae > Fusarium > Fusarium sp. MBC 441. Next base: position 1,639 of record JAPFTC010000691.1, read on the forward strand.
CCGTCTTTCGAGATATTCAGACTGCGAGCTCGCCTCAAGCACCGTCTTTGGGGTCTTTGAGACCCAAGGGTCAGGGAGGCTAACCGCCTCTTCGACCGGTGTTGGAGTCCGTAGCTGGACGTCAAGCTTTGATATAACATTTCCTAGGTCCAAAGGAACAAGTCCAGCCCCTCGAAAACCTCCTTTAATATTACTCTTTGTGATGGCGGCTTCGTGGGCGGCATAAAAGGCCGGGAAGAACTCGGTCTTTGAAATATGGGTTATAGAGCATCTGATCAACTGCTCAATTTCTCGACCGTATGCCTTTTTAAGCGGCCCAAAGCACCCGAAATCAAGAGGCTAGAGTAGGTGAGACGAATGAGGCGGCATACATAGCATGATAATGTGGTTATCTTCGCAATATTTCTCAAAGTCAACCGAGTGGTGACTATCATGCCCATCGAGGATAAGAAGACGATAGTGACCGGTTAATCGGGCCTTAGTATGTTAATCGAAGTACTTAAGCCACTCAAGACCTATATCATTATCGGTCCAGCCATTTTGGGTCGTCGCAATAGCCCAGTCCCCCGGGAGGTTGCTTTCTCGGTACCAATTGGCAAGGTGATATTGGCCCGCAACCACGATAAACGGCGCGATCGCCCAGCCTTCGGCATTGATCGCCTGAATGGCTGTAACCCATTCCCGGTTTCCAGGCTGCACTGATTTCGCCTTTCCACGTCTTTCAGCGCCTGTGACAACCATTCCGCTTACAATGACCCCCATCATAAAGCCAGTCTCGTCAAAGTTATAGATATCTGCTAGGTTGATACCGTATTTGGCGATTGTGTTCTTCACAAGCCTAAACCAATCGCGAATAATGGCCTAATCTTCGCATTTGGCCCTCTAGTAGTTGTATCTACGATTAAAACGCGTCTTAAGGTCTGGTTGTCGCTTGATGAAGTTGGAAGCCCAGCGCTTGCCGACGGGTGACCCGTCGCGGTCGGCGAGCAATCGGTTAGCCATTTCTTCCACACCACGCAGTCGCGGGGGAAATCCTCGCGAATCCAGGTCGAGAATAAACTGGACAATAATCTGTTCCTCTAGATCAGACAGTCGACGCAATGGGTTGATCCAATCGCGTCGAGATTGAATGCCCTTCCGCCGGCGACGGAGCCTATGCTCATTGACTTCATAGATGCCAGCAGCGCTTCAGACACTTAGTTTTGGGTTATTTTGAAGGGCTTAAAGGGCAAGGAGGGTTTTTGCCTCAGTATTTAATTATGACATGCTTGGTGGTAGAAATTTGATTGATAAAGTAGAAAGTTAGGTGGAAGAGGGAAAAGTGCGACGCATGGTTGGATGCGACGCATGGGTGACATCTACGTTACGGAATAGTACGCTCATCCCAGCGCTCTAGCTTTCCATGTTATGTTCTAAGACCGCTCGATATCTAACTTTACCGTCTCTTAACTCCTGCATAGCAGTCTCAATACCCTGCTTGGTCAAAGGATACTTCATAATTGTAGGTATGATGTTATGCCGAGAGACAAAATCTAGCAACACTTTGAGATTCTGTCGAGAGGTAACCGTGGAACCTTGGATCCGGACACCTCGTTGATTTATGGCCAGCAGAGGAATAAGTGTGGGCTCAAGTGCGACCGTTAAAGGATAGATGGCACCATTCGTGTCCATGAGGGTAACCAAGCTCGTTTGCGTGTTAGTTTCTAAATACACCACTTCATGATAACTTAGACCCACCTAGAATAGTCGGCAGGACTGTTTCCACAGAGCAAGAGATGCTTCAGAGGCCGAATGTCTCGTGATTCACCAGGACGGTTAAAAATGTGGAATTCAGACGCGCCGAACTCCATCGCGTCCCCCCGCTAGGACTCGGATCCAGACAATGCAACGACATGACACCCCATGGCGGCAGCAATTTTGATGGCCAAGTGGCCCAGGCCACCAACACCCAGAATTCCCACACGCTCAGAAGGTCGAGCGTTAAACTGATAGAGACAGTGCCACACCGTGGCACCAGCACACATCATCGGAGCTGCGTCTTCAGATCGATACCCGTTGAGGATGGGGAAAACACAACTGGCATCCCACACTGTACCATTGCTGAACGAGCCGATGTCGAAGTCACATTCTCCATAAACCCGGGCGTCTCTGCAGTACTGGTCCAAACCTGGGAAATCGGAATTTAGAACACCGAAAAAGTGGAAAAGAAGGCGTAGTGGACAGAAAACGACTAACCTGTCAAGCAGTTGTCGCAGTTCCCGCATACTTTACGGACATATGCAAACCCGACTCGATCGCCGACTTTGACCGAGGTGACCGTTAGCCCCGTCTGTCTGATGACGCCAACCCCCTCCTGTCCGAGGACTTGGCCTGATTTCAAGAAGTGCTCATCAGTTCCGCAGAGACCAGAGTGTGTCGTTTCAATGTAAACCTCATTGTCTTGTAGCTTCCGCGTAGTCTCGCCTGCCATGATTTGGCCCTCGCTAGAAGCGCGGTAGACTTGGAAGGTGACACTCGTCATGATGTATTGTAGAATAGTATTGAACACAAATGCTGCACGATCGATCTAGCCTGGCCTATTTAGTAGCCGGCGTGGCTATGACGATATTCTCTGTTCTTCACAGAAGGAAAGTGGGCGTTGCGTAGTAATTGTCTTGCATTAACGTTACATTCGGCCCGACTACTCTTGAGCCCTCATGCGAATGATACCCTACTTAACAGTCATTGGTGAAGTACGTCAGCGAGCGGCATCGCAGCTTGACAATCCCGAGTGTAGAGGTGTCTGGACGTGTATGTGTAACCCGTAAATGCATGGTAGATCTATATCGATTGGTACATTTGAAACACCTGTGGAGCCTGTATGCGGAATGCCAGACACGGTATGCCAATCAAAAGACACCCAGGACGAGCCGTGCCAGAAAAGCCCGAGGCCCCGAGATGCACAGCACGGGAACCATGGCCGAGTCAATTCTGCCTCGTGCTCGTTAGGGTAATTAGAATCAAGGAACCATGTCTTATGGTGCATATGCACCAACATGACACCGAGGTGTTACAAAGATTGACCACTGATCTCGCAAAAGTTCCCCAAGTCCATCATTTTTGTTCTTTCACAAGCTAGGAGCAGCGCTCGACAGTCTGCCTGCTCTCCCGATTCTCGCGCCGAAAAGAACCGGTTGCTCTCCTAAGCAACATGGCTCGTTTAGAAGGTACAGCCTTCATTACCGGGGCCGGCTCGGGTATGCGCGAAGACTCCATTACCTCGTCTTAAAACTAAAATGCAACCTCTCTTTCATAGGCATTGGCGCGGCCGCGGCTCATGCATTTGCTGCAAATGGCATAACCGGATTTAGTTTGGTGGACACTGACCCGGCCGGTCTTCAAAAAGTTCGTCTTGAGGTACAGAAGAGTTACCCCAGCGTGGACATACTGGTCCTCCAAGTCGATGTGACGGACGAAGGATCAGTCAGCAATGCCGTCAAAGAAACAGTTGTCCGATTTTCTCGAATTGATGTATCAATCAATGCGGCTGGCGTTGGCGACGTGTTATTGCCCACCCATGAGGTGTCTCTGTCTGCATGGAGGAAGATCGTTGAGACGAACCAAATGGGCACCTGGCTGTGCGAAAGAGCCGTTGTTCAACAAATGTTGAAACAAGAGTAGGTGGTCTACGATTTCTTACCAACTTTCTCTTACAAAGTCCGAATAGATCCTGTGGCGTCCGTCGCGGCCGTGGTGTTATTGTCAACGTTGCCTCCGCCTTAGGCATTGTATGCTCCCGAACCAGCGCGCCATTCCCTTCCTATACAGCTGCAAAACATGGTAAGTGTTGTCTTATTAGGATTACTCAGTCATCAGCTGATCTGTTGGAAGCGGTTCTTGGATTCACGAAGATGGTCTGAGCAATGCCGAGTCAGTTTGATTAGCCACACAAACCTGTTAACTGTTCGATTTAGGATGCCAAGTTCTATTCTTCTCATGAAATACGCATCAATGCCATCTGTCCCGGGTGAGTGCCCTGACGTGACATGCATGAGGAAGTTTACTTATGCTCTAGATGGGTGCAAACTCCCATGAACCAAGTTGGGATAGACTCGGGAGTCTTGGAGGACGAAATCAATTCGGCTCCCATCGGAAGGATGGCAGAAGTGCAAGAGATTGCAGACTCAATTCTGTTTCTAGCATCCCCAATGAGTAGTTTCATGTACGGTGCAACTCTTGTGGTGGATGGAGGGTACAGTTTGTAAGCCAAACGGTAGCCGAACTGATGTTAGAAGCGGTTAACTTTTTGATTGTGGGGGACCTCTAGCTTAAATTTGAGTACATCTTTGTTTGCTCACGACAAGTTGCAATCAAGTGACGCAGAGTTCAGATAACAACGAGGGTACTCATCCCTTCTTAATCAGTTGTCCGATCATGACAAGTGTCCGGGAAAGGCATTATAACCGACAATCTTCGGTGATAACAAAATCGATCCTACTAGGTAATGTTTGAAAAGGAAACTACTTTATGAGAGAGAGTTTGCTTCAAATACCGCTCATTTCCTTCGCGTCAGCCCAGCACGACCGATCCACAACATCGAAGCTGTCGATGCCAATAGTCCAATCACGTTCTAAAAATGCCCATCGCTGTTGGTCGGCTCCCGAACTGATGCAGTGGGTAAGACTTGGGCCACTTTCTCTCGAGTTCCAGTCTCAGTGGATATAACCCGTGAAAGGGAGAATGCATCGATGCTGATCTGCAAACAAGTGCAGACGCCAACCACCGAGAAGGTATATACACCGTCCCAAGCTAAAGGCCCCTTCTTAACACAGTGTAGAGCTAGGGTTAGGATATATAAAAGCGGAACAAGGGAGTTTAGTATGGCAATTCTTTTCGGGAATAGGGGTTATGGTCGAGAATCGATGATAATGGCAAATGCAAATGCGAAGTATTGTGCCATAAACGGAGGCCAAGGGATCAACACAGAAATCCAGTAGAAGTCATTGAGAGTTTAAGTGATCTCTACCGGCCGATCAGGCCGATAGCCGGCCACCGCTAGAGCCATTCCAGCGAGCACAAAGGCAAATGCGCCCGAGGAACCTGCACCTAGCTGGAGAGCGCTGACCATGTAGTGGACATTTGGTATACGACGAATTTGCGCTGAAATGCCCGCCACCAAGGGGAGATAGAGCATGCCTGAGAGGACCAGCAGGATGGAGCTGGCATGGATCCCTGATTGATGATCTCGGTAGTGTTTGGCTATCTGTTCAGCGTCCCAAGATGGCGGGACTGGAGGAAGAAACCCCGCCGCGGCGAAGCTTAGGAAGAATGTGAGCGGGCAGATCATGCCGCTTACCGCACAGGCGTACTGGAAGGCCTTGGGAGAAAGAGCAAAAGACGGTATGTAGTTCTTAAAGAGTTTTTTTCATATTGCGGCGTAGTCGAAAGTTTGTATTAACAAAAGGCGGCTGCATGAAGAGAGGGGATCAAAGGTTATGAGAGGGTTTGCCAGAAATGACCAGAGATGTTGAGAAGCTATATGAGCAGCACCATAGTCTAGATGAGGTCATAGTTTTAATACGTTTTCTCGGACTTCATAATGCTAGAAGCAAAGATGGAGATGTCCTGTACATCATGTGCCGTGTCTGTGTGACGTATCTGTGTGACGTATCTGTGTGACCTGTCTCTGATTCTTATCCTCAACGCGGCAAGTATCTGTAGTATCCAACGTACCTCGCTTCCCTCCCGCGGTTGTAGGGGATCACATCTCTGGTGGTTCCTCAGCCTGCAGTATTTATCCCGTGTCTCACAATGTACTTTCAAGGAGTATTCAGTTCGTGAGCTAGAAGAATACACTGAAACTAGATACGAGTATCCGGTACTCAGCTTAGGATGATGAAAAAAGTTCATTTGCCATTGATTTATGTTGGTCTCTCTACCATCGTTGGAGAGATTTTAGTTCTGGTTCAAATAGAAAGTGGCTAACAGGAAGGAAGTATAGAAATGAATAAAACTAATAGTGATAAGAAGAAAATCGTCTGATCATAAAGAACACTTTGTTGGAGGAACAGAACACACCAACCACAGCCAAAACTCCTGACATTTCTTTCTTCTGATGACTTTCGAAAAGAGGATCATACGTACTTCCTCGTGAACTGAACACCAAATAAAATAATAATGGCAAATGACCAATTGATAATGATGAAGATCTTCTCAAGAAAAGGAGCCTCAAGCTCCCCGTTCTTGATCTGACTTCTGATGAAGATGATGAAGATGATGAAGATGATGAAGATGATGAAGATGATGAAGATGATGAAGATGATGAAGATGATGAAGATGATGGTCAGGGCCGCTGCCTTGACCCTTTTTCTACGTACGAGAAATTACCCAATGGCCCAGGCCCAAAACGGCCTAGCACCCTTTCCGCCCAACTCAACACTACCTATTGGCACCAACCGCAGTCGCGAAAGAGGCTGAGTTGTAACGTAGAGATGACCTGCATCACAATTTCTAGCAAAATCAGACGTGCCACTATTCCACCGAGGAGCTTATACATAGAAAGCAAAATTGGAGAATCAAATGACAAACGCTTTTTCACCCAGTGTTCAAGAACCAAGCCAACATAGGCAGGATGCCTGGATGGTGCAATGGTAGAGCGAACGAAAGAATCCATGAAAGAAGGACCATGAAAGGTGAATAAAATATCCCACATCCATGACCTTGTTTGGAACTCTAGTCCTATGAGCCATGTGTCTGCTGGAGTTACTAATGCCTGAAGGAGAGAAGAGTCAGAGACTTCCAAGAGTGTTGAAGCAGCGTCAGCTTCGCCACCCGTTGGCTGCATCTCATGCATCAAACCCTCCCAGGCATCTTTGTATTCGACAATTCTGGTATAAAATTCAGGATCTACTGGCTGAATGACCAATCTTTGGACACATTGTCTCTCTTCGGCGCATGACGGAGATTTCATGAGAATAGAGTCGCTAGAACCTGCCGTCGGTGGAATGTATTTAAGCTCAACAGCGTCTGGACATGCATTGACACAATTGAGCATGTATTCTCTAAAGAATGGTTCCAGGCTCCTAGACAGAAATTAGAAGCTGATCATTTGCAAGGAAGAGTGATGCAAGGCTTACCTTTCGAGTGTACTGGCATGCCGAGGTATGCTTCCAGGTCGAATGGTGGGCTTATCTTTCATCTTCATCAGACCCAAATAATGATGGAGTCTCAAGGCCTGGAAGATGATTCTCGGTGTGGTTAACATGCTAGGTAACGTCCAACGAAGTAGGAACTTTGCTAGTTCGGTACCGGTGATTGAGATAGGATCGAGAGGAGGCCCATAGCAAGCGATTTTAGTAGTCAACTTGGACTGGCCTGAAAGTCCGATGGAAGTGGTATTCGACAGAGACGAGTAGCGACTTGCGCATTCCTCGTCTAAAGGATCCAGTACCCTGACTGAGATCGACCCTTCAACATTTTCAAACGGGGAGGCAAAGATATTCTTCTCCCAGCATCCCTTGTAATAGGTTCCGTTTGGAAGAAACTGCTTCCTCTTCATGTTGGTGCCTGTGTCGGGTTCCTGACTCGCCACTGGCAGATCCAGCACTTCTCTCACCTTGAAGAGAACATTTCTCTTCTCGTCAAATGAGTTATTGATTTCCATGATCACAGCTTCCAGTCTCCTATCAGCTGAGTAGAGGTACCACCAAGTGACGACGTTTCGAGACCAGCAGAGAAACTTGGGCACACTCAGCATGTACGCATACGGCCATCTATCTGGATTTTCATTCTACTTGGGGATTAGATTCATGTCATTATTGATGAGTTATTGCAGAGTCTTACTTGATCTCTCAGAAATGTACGGAGCTTTCCCCGAAGACCAAGGTGATCATCTCCACGATGCAGTAAGCGAGTAGGGTCGATGCTGAACCAGGTGCCGAGTGATTGAACATAGCTTTGCCATCTTCAATATATAGTGGGCGGATAAACCGAGTCTTCACAGCATTCGTCGAGGGAGAGTAGGCTGCCCATCCGACCGCGTAGGCCAACGGGGGTGCCAATGAACAAGACTCGGTGACTGAACTGGTTTTTGACTGGTGAAATCCGAGTATGGGTAATGGTGACTGGGAAAAGAAGGGGCTGGCCTAGAACACTCTCATCGCTATCTGGCTGGCAGATCACATGGCGAGGCTTGAGGGATGCTCGAGCCAGCAAACTGATCAGAAAAAGGATCAATGCAACAGGAGTAGTATGAACAAAAAGTCTGATAAAGTTTACCCAGAATGACAGGGTCCAGGACTTAATTGCAATGCAGAAACTTAAAAGAAAAATATCGGTCATGGCTGTCACCAACTGTGTATGCGCCATGTTGTTAGCTGGGGCCTTGGACGCTGAGATGATATGCGAAAGATCAAGCATGACACACACTTTTAAGGGAAGCATCAGCTAAGGGTATGGCTCGAGTCTTGGAGGTATAAAAACTCACAAGAAGCTATGCTCATTTTCATCTTGATAATTATGCAGAGAACTTCCGCTATTAGAGTGTTAGGTCGCCATGAAATATCTCGAAACCGGCGGCTGCCACAACGTTTCTGAAGTGTGAGACATTCTGACGTTTGAGACAGATGACGGCATAATCTCAACTGTAGCTATCAACGTACTTGTCGGTAAATCATTTCTGTTGAGATGGCTCAAACAAAGCAGGATAACGTCCTAGACAATCTGCAGTTCTACCAAAAAAAAAACCATGTTTCAGTCTGAGTCACGGTTCATGCCCAACAACGGTGTGGTGAACATATCCCGCACACACCACTTTGTCTAAAAGAGCCGATGATGTGATGTTGTGTGTAGACAAACTTGGGGGTGGCAAGTATGAGGTAAACAGTAATGACCCATGCAGCGCCAAATGCTCGGTCTCACAGCCATGCCATGTTCGATACCAAGTTCACGCGTGGGCGACCTCCGTGGCTACGCGAGATCATACTCCCAGTCACCAAGAGAACCCCAATGAGTTGATAACCACAGGCGAAACGAACCCCAAGGGTAGATGAACCAATTCTTGTTTGTGTGCTTGTCAATAAGGAACTGGTGTTCACGGTCAGCTTACCATATGCCTTAGCAGCGGAAGTGGCAAGAGGAAACGTACGCTAGAGCAAGATTCATTGTGAACCGTTCGATTGAGGGCCGAGTGTAAATCTTCGTCATAGCACCTCTCGCTGCTAGCCTTGACCTCGACAGAGGACTTTTCGTCGCGGATCACAGGCGAGATGACTGAGACAATTAGGTCCACGCAACTGCAACACGATGAGTTAGCACACTGAATCCTTCATTTGGGGTCATTCAACCGGTGGGAAGTAGTAGTACTTTTCGATGGACAAGACAGCCGAGGTATGTAGTTGGCCCGAATTGGGCCCCAGTACGTAGAAGAAGTTGGGAAATCCATGCATAGCAACTGACTTGAATGCGGTCTTGTGTCCACATTCCTGCCAGTGCTGTTCTCGGGTCTTTCCCCCGCGTCCGCGTAGATCAACATCATATTGCGTCAAGGAAAAGCCAGTGGCGAGTATCTACCCTCGGTTGGTAAGAATATGATACCAGAGATGATCGAAGCGTGTAGTCTTACGATGATGTCGGCCCGCACCTCCCGCCCAGATGATGTAACGACGGCTTCCGATCCTACTTCTATGACTTGATCGTTGGATAGATTAACATCATCCCGGTGAAGGGTAGCAGCATACCCGTGGTCGAACACACGTCTCTAGCAGGAACAAGAGGCTCGTCATTCAGTCCAGGTCAGCGTCGATAGAGAACAACATACCCTGCATCCAAATGTGTAGGTTGGCATGAGCAGGCTCCGGTACTTTTCTGAGGAAGGAGAATCAGTATTAATCAGCGATGACGGGTATGAATCATAAACGTGCCGGGCACTTTTGTTTGGATGTGGTCATAGCAATGCCTAGAGAACCGCACCCGTGCTCGGGACCCAAGGGTTGTAACTTGGAAACAGAAGAAAGTAAGTTCCATGTACAGGAACATCAAGATTCGAACCAGGTGCAGGAGTCCCGGGACAAGTCGGAATGCTGCTCGCCATGTAGGTGATATGTGATAATTCTGGCTCGGCACAAGATGGTGGGGTGTCTGTATGTTGGTGAGCGATCGGAACGTCATTGTTTCTTATGCAGATGCCGTGACAAACCTTCATGAACTGGGTGGTCGACCTTGGTTTGCCCGCGATGGCCGGGATTAGTTGTGTTGCAGAAGCTATGAATTAGTCGCCACCCCTAAAAGACTGCCTTGGCCGAAACTTACCTCCATTCCCAATCACAACGACGTGCTTACCATCAAGGTTGGCATCTTGGTTCCACCCTGCCGTGTGCATGACAGATCCCTGAAATTTTTCCAAGCCTGGAATCGTCGGGTGGTTCGGGTTGACAAGGCCACCCACCGCAGAGATGAGAATTCGACACTCTTGAGTCACTTGATGACTAGTCCTCAAGTTTTCCAGCGTCACAACCCATGTTCTTGTTTCTTTTTTCCAGACCGCCCCCTTCCATTCGGTCTCCCCTGTGAAGTGCTTTTGAACGTCGTATTGTACCGCAACATTCTTCATGTAGCTCAGGACTTCTGCCTGGTCAGGAAATAGCCGAGTGTAGTCAGGGTTAGGGCAAAACGAAAAGCTGTAACAGACCCCGGGAATGTCTACCGCACATCCCGGATCTGAATTCATGGCACGTCAATTCTGAACTCGAGCAAGGGGGGTTAGACAGACACGTGTTCGCGCGCCATGTGCCCCCTACGTCCGCTTGGCGGTCGTAGATGCAATAGTCATCGAGACCGAAGGTGCGATTCAGCTGGCAGGAAACAGCCAGGCCAGAGAATCCGGCCCCGATGATGATAACTGTCGACTGTGGTAGTGCTGGAATAGACATTTTGACGTGTACGTCTAGTGTTACTTGATGCCCGGATCGTTATAGATGCTGTTGAAGAAAGTTTGAACGGTTCAACATAGGTGGTAATTTCAAGTTTTTATAGCTAGTTATCCTAGGCCATTGGAACTATCGGCAAGCAGGGCAAAACATCGTTTCAATGTCGCGGTACCTTGAAGCATACGAAATGGCATTTCCGGTTGGAGGCTATCGGTATAGGCTGCCTATCTGGTTTTGCCCTCAAGGCGCTTCCAAATTCAAACGCCGGCAAAAAATGACGCAGACACGGGACAGAAACAGCATGGAATGAGAACGATACAGGGAGAGGGTGGGCACGGGAGGGGAACGGGATAAATGCTTGGCAAGCAGTCAAGAGACACGGGATGTGCGGGGGATAGCGACGGGATGGATATAGGAAATATATGCTATAAATGCATAGATGGGGGATAGATACAGGGGCATTCGGACTTTACGCCTGGAGGCTTTGCCTAGCTCCTTGGACATCTTGTCCCTTGCCCCCGGGCCCCCGCAGATGGCCCATTATTGGAAACCTGCTAGACCTACCTCCCAAGGGTTGTAAAGAATGGGAGCACTGGCTTAAGCACAAAGCTCTTTACGGTGAAGACCTCCTTTCTCGGCGCCTTATAGTCTGCACGCAAATCCCCGTAACATTTGATCAGGCCCGATCAGTTCTGTAGCTACGATGGGGCAGACATTGATCATTCTCAATAACGGGGAAGTTACACAAGACCTGCTAAAGAGGCGGTCAGCCATTACTTCGTCTCGGCCCCGAAGCGTGGTCATCAATGACTTGTAGAACAACCCTTTGGAATTTCGTCTTGTTGCCCTATGCCAATCTCCAGAGCGCTAATTTCGGCGCAGAACTGGGTGGAATCGCATAGTATCGGTGCATGGTGATGCAGCTCTTTTTCGTACGCATCGAAAATACATCAACCAATATATCGGCTCTACAACGGCCCTATCAGTCTTTGCTTCGCGACTAGACACTAAGGCTCGTCGATTTCTGTTGCGGACACTCGAGCAACCTAATGAATTGGCTACGAATATCCGGCGGTATATCCAAGACCTTAGTCCCCAGTCCGAACCACTCATGATTTAACGTGTGTCGATAAGCCAATCGGGAGCCATCATCCTTAATCTCATCTACGGGTACACGGTTGAGCCCTTTGGACAAGATTCTCTCGTGCACCTTGCAGACATGTCCACCACCCAATTCTCAATAGCCGCTCAGCCTGGAGTATGGCTAGTTGATAGTTTTCCGATCCGTGAGTGTTACTCCTTTCCACAGGGAAGTAATGAGTAGAGTTTTGTTGGGTTGACACTTCAAGTGAAATATCTTCCTACATGGTTCCCCGGCGCAAGCATTCAACGAAAAGCCCTGCGATGGAAGGAAGTTCTGGAAACGCTGGCTGAGAAGCCATACGCCTTTGTCCTGCAGCAGATGGCCCAAGGGACGAACAAAGAATCTTATGTGTCCGAGCATCTAGATAATCTAGATCACATCCCTGATTCAGAAGAGCATTTTACTATAAAATGGACGGCGGCGACAATGTATGGCGCCGGTGCGGACACGGTGAGTTAGAGACCCTTCGCTGTTGACTCAATCTGACAGTGTTACAAGACCGTTTCTGCAATCTAGACCTTCTATCTAGCAATGGCTTTGTTCCAAGATATTCAAAGCAAAGCCCAAGAGGACATTGATCTCGTGGTGGGGAATTCAAGGCTTCCCACATTGGAGGACAGAAACGAACTTCCGTATGTCAACGCTTTGCTTCAGGAGGTGTTACGATGGCAACCAGTCGCACCCTTGGGACTTCCTCATATGGTATTTGAAGACATTTATTACAATGGTTTCAAGATCCCAAAAGGGGCGACGTTGATTTGCAACATCCGGTAAGGGTGTCGTCCATTTGGCTCGAAGTGTGATCAAGTTTTGACCTTGTTTGTCACCCAGTGCTCTTGCATATGACCCCGATACGTTTCAAGACCCCATGCATTTCAACCCTGATCGATTCCTGCCCAAAAATGGTTGCGCTTCCGAATGCGACCCGAGCAATTTCGTATTTGGTTTTGGTCGGCGGATCTGTCCAGGCCGGTTCCTCGCTCAATCCACCATGTTTCTGACCCTGGCCAAATCTCTGGCCGTCTTCAACGTTCGAAAGGTGGTAAAAAATGGTCGGGAAATCGATCCCATCATTGATTTCCATCCAGGCATTATTAGCCAACCCGCTGGATATGAGCTTAGTGTTCATATACGAAGCGCTGCAGCTGAAGAACTTGTCCGTTCTATTGAAGATGATCACCCTTGGACAAAAGGAGATTCCCAAGTTCTTGATGAGATATGGAGTCAATTTTGAACAGCTGGACAGGTTGGTAGTGTAGGAAGAGATATTCAAAGGGGGGGGTGGCAGCGCTTCAGTTTTAAACACGCTGCAACTAACACTCCTATCTACAATTCAACAGTGATGTTGCCCCAATACTAAGGAATGTAGACTAGAAACTCACCCCGTTTCCAAAAGGCTAGAAGAGGTGAGACGCGTAACCATTGTGTTCAAAGTTGATATCTACCAGCCAAGGTGTAGTAATTCGCCGAGATGTTACATTCAAGCTCTGAATAACATTTTCCTCCCCGTATTCTTATTGACTCCTACCAACATCCACTACCTAGGATCTCCTAAGAGGGCTCGGTTTTGCAGCAATGCGCATCACTAGAGCATTATGATCCCGACACTTGGATAACATAGCCAAAGATCCCACTACGGCAGACCTGTTTCCTACGGCTGTTGGAACAAGTAGTTAGGTTTCCATCGCCCCTACCTCTATCACCAGTACGAATCTCAAGTTCCGTGGGAGTGGGAATGATAGCCATGGCTATAGTAATAGTAGCGAGAGCAATAGAGCAATTCTAACCCTAACCCTCCTAAATAGTTCACAGATGCTCGTCAAAATCCAAGTATATACATAGATTTTAAATCGTCTATATGGACTTTCGGGCAGGAGTGCAAATGTACTTCGGGCTCGGCGATTAAATGTTGGCATAAATGATCTCATCTGCAGGGCCGCGGCTTCGTCCATGACGGAGAAAGCTAAGTCCTGTGGACAACGGGCTACTAGTTCCGCCCGATCTCCGAGATTTAAGAACACGCTTTTTGACGTGTCCCATGCTGCCCATCCCCAAAAAGATCAAAATGCGCTCCATAATCTTGCTAGACCTTTGCAAATGCAACAGCACGTGTCACTACACGCAGCCGGGCGTGCAGGAACGTCGGCAGCCGGTTCCCGGAAGAAACACCGAAAACCAAGAAAGCCTCGTACAGCTGCGTAACAGCAGCACGGCCACGCAGTCACACAGGTATAGTATGATTCAATGCTACATAACATGGTTAATTATACCTCGTCGGACTTCTACCACAGCCGTGGCGGATCTGGTGGGAACTGAGGCCTTTGCACCGCAGGCGTTCTTGGAGGGCAGGTATGTGCAGCACCACTAAGCTATTATGGCATGAGTACTATACCTATACGTTTATGTATGCGATCCTTATTAAGGGAAGAGAAGACGGCGTAAACCTGTATGTATGTATGTGTGTATATTTTTCGTCCGGGGGGCCGTGAGGCCCCAGAAGTCTCCTAAGGGAGCACAGGACGTGCTGAGCTACGGGAGTCTACCTATGATTT
>JAPFTC010000692.1:0-22021 GCA_030779165.1 Fusarium sp. MBC 441
TATTAGCTATGTGATAAACGAGGTCGGATTGTCTGCTTACCTTCACTTGCAAAGACGATGGGGTTGTCGGGCCGTGATGGGTCGGATAAGCAGAAAACTTCGGCAAGTCCTTCTGACATATCCCTCAATTGCGGCGACAGTGTGTCTGTTATTCTCCGCTTCATGGTCACACTGACTGTCTGGATGAATGTATGCGTGATGTAGGCAGGCAGGTCGTGGTTGGCCATGACCTCGAAGGTATCGTCAGCCCTCTTGCGCAGCGCATTGTTGATGGTGTTGGTGACAGGATCTTGGGTGAATTGAAGCCCGTTGATAGTCTTGAGTGAGCCCGTCAGAGCATTGGCGTAGTCAATGGCTTTCAGCGCCTTGAGGGTATCCAAGTAGTAGGCCAACAGAGGCAACGAGTCTGGCCGCGACGAGGAAAGAAAGTTTGAGAATCGTTGGAGCAGCAGAGGATCCTCAAATATCACCTTGAGGTGCTTGATGGAGAAGAGCAGCTCGGATTGTGTTTCGAGGGTGTACTGCTTGCCGAGTGCATGCGCAGGCACCACAAGGTCAAACGAGGCGGGGTCATATTCTTCCTCACGCAATGGCTCGAGACCGTCATTGTCCATGCCACCCTTAGTCTGGAGCGCGGGCAGCGTGGTGGGTATGTGCATCGACGAGATGGACGATGCATCTCGCTGGGACCATGGAGAGTCATGGGTGCGGTAGGACAGTGCGCTCCTCGAGGCCGTCGAGGCAGTGTCGGTTTCTCGGGGATAAACCATGCCGTCACGCACGGACTGCGAGTCGTCTTGGTAGAAGCTGTGCCTATTAGCTCAGTCGCCGTTGATTGACTTTTGGGTAAGACAAACCTTCGCTTGGTTGACATTGGCCTTGGGCAATGCGCTCCCGTAGGAGTAGTCTCAACTAGTCCGGGAGTCATCTTCCGAGGCACAGAGTGTGATTGCAGACTGTCTGACCGGGCCGGGATCTGGCCGTTGTTCTCGGGGTTCTCAGTAACGATTGAGTACATGGCTGTGAGAGATGACTTGACTTGCAAAGCCCAGAAACGTTGGCAGCGACGAGTTTTAAGACAAAAGTCAACGGCCCAACACGGCAACACCCAGGGGAGAGACAGTATGACGAAGCTACGGCAGACTATCACCACGTAGCGCCAAGCTAGACTGGCTGAGACATCAAACTTTAGTGCCCTTGGGAAGATCCCACTTGACAACTGTCAAATGACGAACCGCGCCAAAAGCTCAGGCCCCTTACATTAGCGTCTGCCATCCCGTCGGCAGATGTTATAGCGCCCCCAGCCCGATCGCCATGTAAGTTGATCGGTCCTGGGATCGCGATCAGAGCGTCGAGTTTTCCGATCTGTCGCCTAGGTTCATCTCGGTTCTTCTCTCTCCGAGCGTCTAGGTTGGTTACATGCCCATTTCTCAATTGCTGTCCCTTGCCTCTCATCTGCAGGGATCTGCAGATCATCTAAGCGACAACAGGGAAATCCCATGTAGAGTCACTTCTCTAGGGTAGCCATATTGACGCAAGAGGTCGGGTATGATCTCCTCCGTAGATATGCCTCGAGTCATACATAGTTTATCCGTTCAACGTAGCCGAATTCTTAGTTGAGACAGCCCTAAAGAAATATCAAAAACGGCTACCCGTCAGTCACCGTCTCGTGGCGGGACGGCGTAAACCGTAGGAGATTAAATTTCACGCGCTGGTTCGACGATATCGGCGTGGCGTCTCGGGTTCACTCAACCCCTGGTATCATTGAATTTCGCAAGCTAAACCAGGCTGGAATGCTTGGATTTTACCTTTCATCGTCTCGACCACCATAAGCTTCCGGGTTCCTGGCGAACAAAGAATTGTGCCTGAGCCGGGCCGTCAATCGCGTCTCCCCTCCCCTGATGTCCAAGGGCGGGCTGATTCCGCACTCATCAGGGAATTCCGCCCCCGGTCAACTCTTAGCACTCCCAAGACCCATTTTGTCAAGGATCAACAGTCCCTTGCTAGCACTTTGACAGAACCACCTTAGTGCTTCACTGCGAACTTGGTGGGGTAGAACTTGAAGGCACTGATGCGTGGTTGGGCAGTGCGTGGTAAATCTCCGAGGAACCTGACTCGAGTAGCTCTTGACTGACAGCTGAAGACTAGAAATTGGCGTCGTCATCTTTGTTAGAATGCTGTCAGTAACTATCCCTTACCAAAGGCCAGATTTCTCAAGTTCAAGTTGGCTGCTGTCTGACTCAAGTGAGTGAATGCCGAATAATACCGGCAACTACCTACAACAAGAGCACCAGGCATGTCTCTGTCTCTGTGATTTTTACCTACGACTAGTAAATCTCCTTGGAAATTCTCTATTTTTTTCTCGTATACGGACCCAAGCTCCAAATCTGCGAAAGGGAACGCCCAAAATCTCAAGACCCCCAGCCATCTATTCTGCATCAGGCGGGGTTCTACGATCATGTAAAACACGTTTTCGGACACATCAATTGGGTTTAGGGTTTAAATGAGATGGTAGTTATCTTTGACTGGTCGACAGTATTGCAACTTTATCTATCGCCCTGGTAGCCAAGAGCAGGAAGCACTGTCTGCCAACGTCAAGCCAGCACCACCGGTTTGTTATCCCCTGCGAAACAATATCTTGTGACAGTTGATCTAACGTTTTGATTCCCTAGGCTAAGATGACCGTGATTTATATGTAAAATTTACTCATAATACTTTTTTTCCACTTCTCTATCACCCTCTTCTCTGTCGGTCGATAGTATCATCGGCGAATATTATCCATCTCAATCACTTCTAAATTCCCGCGTACATCCTTCGTCGCATTCTCTGCCTGAGGCGTGGGCTCATGCTCGACGCTAATTTCAGTTGTCCAAGTGATGCCTCCTCCGCTGCCACCATCTCCATCCTGAGGGCTCCGTCCCAGAATGCTGCTATCGCTTGCGCCGTCTTGGTCTTCCGGGTGGGCTCGCCCTGCCGTGACGGTGCGGTTATAGAATCTCCCAGTGCTGTTGTCGCCCGTTTTGAGATATGTACCAGCTCTCGGCGTCGAATTGGTGCGCGTTCGGACGTTGCGGATGAAGCCACGGAGGACGGGGATGGACGCGGAAACGATGGTGACGTTGGGCTCGGCCATGGACCATATCCAGTAGACCGCTTGAGTATTCAGATCTATAGGCGAGCAGAAGCGTTAGAATGATTCTGGTTTGTGTCGCAAGGTTCGAGAAGCGTCTTACAGTCCGGAGATCGCACGTCCATCAGCATATACCCCTGGACGGCTTTCATCACGCCCGTGATCCCAGCGAGGACACCCATGCTCAACGCTAGGGCTATACCTATTCTCTCGTTCCTTTTTATTTGCAGATTGAATATCATCCTCCACGGCAGCAGGGCCAGAATGAAGTCGCAGAGGGCAGAATACACTGTCGCCGTGAAACCACATCAGGGATATTCCACGGTAATTCTGGGCCAAAGAGGGCGAACTCACGAGCGCTAAAGACGGTAAAAGTGACAGACTGGCTCAATTTCCAGCAGTTATCCCCTCCGATATGTCCCTGGTCGGGAGCACCGCAGATGGCCTGCCATGTAGCGATCATGTGCACGGCGAACTGCAGGTTCATGGAGATGATGAGCCCCCAGATGAGCTTTGCCTCCCAGCCCCCGGGCATCAATCGCAACAGCGTGATTCCAAAAGACGTCTTGGTCAGTCCCAGGGCGAGAGATTGCAGATTGTGGTGGGTTCGAGCGACAGTGATCTTGGTCAAGCTGCCTGGGATCAAGAAGACCACCATCAGCCAAGACAAGCAGGCCGAGGCCAAGAGAAGAAAGGTCCACCCGGCGAGGAGAATCCAGTCGTCCGCCTGGAGTCCGACACCGACTTTTCGAAGTCGGCTGTAGCCTCTCAGTCCCATGAAGATGGTCGACACGAAGAGTTGCTATGAACAAGGGAGGAGTCAGCGTTCCAATATCTCGAGACGTATGGGATCCGAGACGTTCGGTCGGAAAACTCACTGCCCAAGTCGTTGCGTGCACAAGCACCGAAAGATCATCCCTATCATGGGCCATCTCATCGGTTGATCGACAGACACTGCCTACTGGAACCACGCAGCCCTAGTTAAGCATCAGCGGGACGACGATTGTTGCTCTCGAGTCGTGGTCTCTCTCGCGGGGAGAAAAATTGTGTTATGATTGCGCGGCAGCCATCCCCCGGAGTTTCGACTATCTCCAAGTCGGCAGGAGGCGTGCTGGCTGTTTCACATGTTATATCGCTGCTCCTGCGACGGCAGGGGATCTCCCAACGCGAACAGGTCTTCTCCGTACCGAGTACAACCCGAAGGGGTCTGCCCGTTTTGGTATACAGCACTCCTGCGGCGTAGCGAGCACCCTGTAAAGCAATTTGTCAGTGAGGGCGCTCATCTCTATGGCTGGTTTAATGGAGCGAGGTAGAAGTGTTCCCACCTATTAAGGTTAACAGATCCTTGTAGGTTGTAGGGGGGAGGCAGCCGAGAATTGACACTCGGATATTAGCTGCTGCAAGGCGCAGCCAACTGCATATTAGACAAGGCCGTAACAGCCAAACGTCGTATAGCGCTGGAACTCCCACAAACTAGCGTGGTGTATCCCGGTGTGATATGGATACATGCATTGCTTTACCTAGTCGCGGGAAATGAGTGTAAGATCCGGAAGAGGCTCCCCAAGCTGTCAGAAGTGATAGACTTACAGGCCCTTGATCACGAATATGCATACTATTGGTGGGGCTTTCTGTCCCGTCGGCCCAGTCGCCACCGGCACGGCAGCCTTAGAGTCCCGCTGTAGATGGCTTGGGAATCATTAAAGGGTTGTTATGTCTTCTGCAAGCCTTCCTTCCAGAGGTGTCTGCAGTTTAGCTCTCTGTCCGACACTCGTTTTTTGTTGTTTGAGTTTTTAACCAAGTCACTCCTTTATTTGTGTGTGTTGCTCCTATCATGCTCATCAAGTTTGTTCCGGCCTTGGTGTCGTTGGGATTGTCTGCTCGTGTTGTTGCTCAGCAGGACAACACCACCTCTACCGGCTTCAAAGGTGTATGGCTTCCTTGTCTATCATTCCTATCCCCCTTCTCTCAACAACCACACCTTTCCTTCTATTCAATTGTTAATCAAGAACGAATAGTGCGATGCCCTTCTCGATGCCGGTCTCGAAGATATCCTGGTCTTCCCAGAGGACGTCGCATACGTAGACAGTGTCTCAACCTACTATTCTTCTGAGAATCGCCGCCTTCGGCCAGTCTGCATTGTGCAGCCTCGCTCAACCGACCACGTCTCCGAGGCGGTCAAGGCTCTCAGCCGAGCCAGCGGCGCCGGCAACTGGGACATCGCAGTCCGATCCGGTGGTCACAGCGACTTCGACAACAATGCTGTCCATCGAGGTGTCACCGTCGACCTTACCTTCTTCAACTCGACAAATCTTGTCAAGCGTGACAGTGTCAAGTGGAAGGGCAAGAGTACACTGACCAATGTAACCGTCACGCTGCTGCATATAAAGAGACAGTAACTGACACCTTTGTCAAGTCAATCGCCCAGATCCGCCCGGGAGCTCGATGGGGCGAAGTCATGACTTACCTTGAGAAGCACAACCTGGGAGTTACAGGCGGCCGTTCTGGTCATGTGGGCGTAGGTGGCCTGCTCGTCTCGGGAGGTGCTTCGTACCACACTCAACTCTGGGGTCTGTCATGCGACAACGTCGTCAACTACGAGGTCGTCCTGGCCGATGGATCCATTGTTGAAGCGAATGCGAGACACAACCAGGACCTTTTCAAGGCCTTGAAGGGTGGCGGCAGCAACCTGGGCATAGTCACTCGTTTTGACATGCGGACCTTCACTACTCCCCCCTCTGGTGTTTACGGCGGCCTGCTTTTCACCTCGTGGGACCACCTCAACGTCGTCACTAAGCAGTTCGTCGAGTACGCCAGCTCCATAGGCTCAGGCAACCCTGATCATCAGTTTGTCGTCTATCGAGCTGATGCGGGCAATCTCTCCCTCATGGCCATGGCGGTCAGCACCGATGGAAATGATAACTCTACCACCTTTCGAGCCTTCAGCACCATCCCCCTTACTAGAGACCTCAGGAAGAAGCAGCCCCTCAGCAGCGTCGCCGCGTCCATCGCTGATACCGGTGGCTCGAACTACATCCCCTTCACTCTTAGTCTCCAAGCTACCACCGACATGATGAACAAGGCTGCTGACATCTTTGTCGCTCTGACGCAAGATCTGCGCGACGCAGACATTCCGGTGTCTGTCAACTTTGTCTTCCAGCCTCTACCGAAGAACCTCGCTTCCGTTATTCCAGGCAACAACCTCCTGGACCTTGACAAGAACCTGCCGGCTGATTCAATTCTCTTCGAGGCTAGAGGTACGCTGGCCGCTGACGATGCCTCGTATGAAGGTCTTGTGCGAGCCAGAATGGCCCAGGCGATCGGGGAGTTGGGAGCGTACTCGGCATCGAAGGATGGCCATTCCGACTATCTCTACATGAACTATGCCAACCCCGAACAAGATGTCATTGGGTCGTACGGCTGGGAAAATGCAATGTTCCTGAAGAAGACGGCTCAGATATATGATCCGACTGGCTTCTTTCAATACCGCATCCCAGGCGGATGGAAGGTCAATCGCGTCGTGTAGGTAGTCTACTTGGGGGCGAGACCGTGAAGATCCGTAGTCCATTAATTTTCCATTAATAATTCAGACTACTAGATGGCTTTGCCCTAAAGGATGTCGCCAAAGATATCCCGGCCCACCATAGCCACTTTATTAACCTCCTGTTCGAATCTAGCAGTTGTGATGTGATTACCACTCGACATACCGTCCCGTCTATCACCGTCTACAAACCCTAGGCAAGACTTTGGTGCAAATGTATCGAGTCCAGCCCAGTCCATTTGAAGATGACGAAATCAAGCGTTAGGACCATTGTCCCGTCGTGATATGCGTACGGGAAAATCCTCAATGAGCCAAATACCCTGCAATAACTCTTAGTTCATCACAGCACAAGCCAGGAGGGCGCATCACTCACCGCGTTCATGATATGCAGAGGTCTTTCGGGACGCGCCATGGCAAAATCAAAACGTCTCATAAGCTGTTGCAGCCATGTTAATTTGGTTAGGCCTGGTGAATACATCGACATGCACTCACCTCAACGAAAATCTTGTTTATTTCCATGAGTGCTACTGGCTTGCCGAGACACTGGTATTTTCCGCTGGAGAAGACGAGGTTCACCACCTCAGACATGGCCTCGACCTGTTCCGGTTCTGCTTCCAGCCAGCGTTCCGGTACAAAGAGAGCCGCGTCGTTGCCGAATACCTTTTTAGAATGGTAGATGGCGAACGGAGAAGTGCCAATCTGTGTTCCTCCAGGGATGAACTTGCCATCGATGGTATCACCTTGCTCGGGCACCGTCTTGAAGAGAGGACCGGCCGCGGGCGCCTTTATCCGCAGCCCTTCTTGTATAGCAGCCTGGAGATATGAGAGTTTGCGCGCTTCAGCGTCGGTAACGGGTGAGGATATCTTCCCAGCCTTGATGGCATCGTCAATTTCCTTCTGTAGGTTTCTGTAGGCCACTGGGTTGCTGAGCAGGCTCAGCATGATGACGCGGATAGTGGTCGCCGAGGTGTCGCTTCCGGCGACAACATTAAGCAGTGATTCTCTAGACGCTTCTTCCTGGGTGAGACCATGACGGATGAAGGATCCGAGCATATCCGAGTGCTGCGTAGCGTTTGGCGCGAAACGCTCCGCAACCTTTTTATTCGCCACGCTAAGAGTGATTGTAAGGATTTTGCCTGCACGGCGATAGGATAGTTGGGAACTCACCCAATGAATGCCCCGAAACCAAACTTGTCACTCTCTTTGGGTAAAAGACCTCGGAAAAGACGCGAGTGTAGGAGGGAAACTAATGAGGGTATGTTGGCAATGACCAGAGTGACTGGGAAGAAAGAGCGTGTAATCTTGATAAAGTTGAAGACGTCGTCATCTTGATCCACGTAACCGAACGGCTGGCCGAAAGCGAGGTCGCTGATAACGTCTAGGGTGAAATATTGAATCTTCTGAGCAAAGTCCGTCGGGCGGTACTCTCGTGACGTTGAGAGATACTTGGTTTCTATGAGGTCGATAAGTCGTGCAATGTGGGCGTCAACTGTGCGCTCCAGTGACTCGTTCTCCTTGCCCGAGTACTGCACAGAGCTTAGCCATTTGATTGCATCACATAGATGTGGAATATGTAAGAAAAGCTTTCCAATAGATCACATGGACACTGGCAAGACATTGAGGTGGAACTTACGCCGGCTGCCATCTTGTTACGCAATTTTGCATGAGCATCATCATCACGCATCGAAAACAAGTTGTCTTTGCCAGGCTCGAAACGGAGTGCGTTGTACCCTGTATAACCGGTAGGCAAATGGCCACAAAAAGTATCAATTATGAAAGGTTGTTACTTACAAGGCCCTCTCGAATACGGCGAGCGACTGGCCATCATCCGGCGCAGTAGTTTGGGATCATCGGTTGCCAGCTCATTGGGGCCAATGCGCACCAGCGACCCTGCAGTTGAACCACTGAGTCTCACGGATCAACTACAGCAGTTGAGGATGCAACTCACCATATTTTTCATTGGCCGCTTGGATGGCGTAAGGCTGTGTTCCCTTGAGTGACTGTCTCACCATCCAAGCCTTGGAGAAACCGGCCCAGAATGGACCAGGAACGTGTGACAAACGGTACCACGTCCGCAGCGAGTCAGCTAAGAACAGCACCGCCAAGCCGATGACGGCTGTGAGAATCACGTTCCCGGGGCTGAGGGCAACAAATGCCTCCCGTAGCAGTCCAGGCGACAAACCTCGGTCAGCGCTCATCGTGTCCAACTTGGTAACTTACCTGCGCAGTGAAATGTGGGAGTGAAGGGGGGAAATTCCTCTGAAGCACCAGCCAAGCTGTTACGGACCTCGGCGACATGGGCGCGTCTCCCTCCATTGCGACCTCGTAATCACGAATAACGCACCAATGATTGGAATTCGGGGACCCGGAATCAGTCCCTAGCTGCGCCACGAACCGGCAGATAACTGGCGCGACTTGTGCTTGGCACAATTCTTCCCCGCTTTCTTATTTTTTGCCGAATCCTTTGCGCTATTTCATATCGATCGATTCCACGTCGCGTCGCGAAACAACAACCTGGAAGTCAGTCATCCACAATGCCTGCGACACCATCGCCAGAGCGGAGCCCCGGTTCCCAAGGAGGCAGCGAGCATCATGTTGAGCCAACCATAGAGATAGAGGATGCCATTGTATGCCGTGCATCCTAGTCCAACCTAGTTTTGCTATGCTGGAATAGTACCTAACTGGAGACCACCACAGGCCGCCGACAATGACTCAACCCTGGGCGAGGTGCGACTCAAATTATCTCTCCAGAGTGGCCGGCGTATTCTTTGAAGCCGACGCCGGTCTGGTAAATACTAAGAATGGTTTATTTACCGGTATCTACAGGAGTCTGACCAGTCCCACGTGTCCCTCTCGTCGAGCATCATGGCATATCGAGAAGAAAACGGCCGACGTTATCATGCCCTCAGTAGCGGCAGTAAGCAAATGGCGCTTGATGTTGGCGTAGGAGACTGACATACAAGTTAGAATACGTCCTTCCCAACGACGACGTTAGTTGAGCCTACCCTTGGAAATGACCGTGGTATATCTCGACTGAGTCGCCATTAACAAATGATCCTCCACTATAGGCAGAAAACGATAGACTCGGTAGGTATAGATGGTAGACGTATACGCATAATGCATAACGAATGCTGATATGGATGGTAGACCTCCAGCACGAGCTCTACGTCCGCACCCTGCACGGAGAGCTCGCACTCTGTCCAAAGGCTAGAGACGCGAAACGAGTTCTAGACATAGGCACTGGCACTGGATCATGGGCCATTGACTACGGCAAGTAACCTTGGCTGCTGTGCATTATCTGTGCGCGGATGCAACGTACTGACATGAATTTAAAGCGGATGCGAATCCCGAAGCTGAGGTTTGACACTCTGCCCCTCTTCAACGCTAACAAGTTACTTTGACTTATGCATATGCTAACTGCCGAAGGTGATCGGTGTTGATCTGAGCCCAATTCAGCCATCGTTGTGCGTCTAAACACCATTGTTTAACCCAGGAATTCGATACTAATACAACATCGGTACTGCTAGTGTTCCCCCAAATCTCATCTTTGAGATCGACGACCTTGAAAAGGAGTGGACCTGGACCAAAAAGTTCGACTTCATTTTTGCTCGAATGATGCTCGGCTGCTTCCAGGATTTCCCGCAGATCATCAAGGTAGCATATGACAACCTTGAGCCGGGCGGCTACCTCGAGCTCCAAGACATGAGCCTCCCTGCGCGTTCCGACGACGACACCCTGCACCCCGACAGCTACCTCTCCCAGTGGTGCAAGTGCTGTTTTGAAGCTGGCCAGAATCTCGGACGCCCCGTATTCCCCACCACCGAGTACAAGAACTACCTCGCTGCCGCCGGCTTTGAGGGTATCGTTGAGGTGCAACGCAAATGGCCTACAAACGCCTGGCCTCGTGATAAACACTTCAAAGAGTTGGGTAACTGGACGCGTGCCAACATTTCAGGTGGACTTGACGGCCTCTCTCTCGCCTACTTCACACGGGGCCTTGGTTGGACGCCTGAGGAGACACGGGTGTTTTGTGCACATACCAGGAAAGACATGGAGAATCCCAAGATTCATGCTTACTGGCCGATGTAAGTGTTTGAACTGATCTAGCTATTGCTCTCCCCCACTTCAAACGGCAGCTTTACTGACGACGTCTCTTGTATTAGATACTTTGTCTATGGAAGGAAGCCCTTGACTACCTAGTGATATCAGCGTGACCCTAAAGCGACGGGAAAAGATAGCAATCTCTTTTTTTCCCGACGATTATTGAATGAAATTTAGACTGAACGAAATTTACTTGATATTTTAAAGTACCTAGAACACTCACTAAGTTTTAACTAGAATATAATGATTAGAACTGGACCTCTCTCATTGGAGAAGGAAATTGCACATTCTTGAGAAGTTCAAGGATATCCTCATTAGTTAATGGCGTACTCCCATCGTCCTTTAGCCCGAGACTCACAGTGTACTCCATCCCATCTTCCAACACAACAGTGACCTCGCGAAGCTCGGGGCGTTCTTTTGCCCCAAGTTCCTTGAGGTAATTGTAAACATCCAACTTGCCATACCTCTGGGCGACAGACGCGGGCGTTTGACATACACAGTCCTTACTATCAAGCTCTGCTCCGGCTTCAATTAGGATCCTCGCTATCTCCAAGTTCCCAAACTGGGCTGCAAGATGAAGGGGAGTTCCACCTTCGATATCCTTTATGTCCACTTCGGAACATTTCATGTTGTCTCCTGCGTTAAAATGGGCGAGTAGTAAACGCACTATAGAAGGTGACTTTGAGTATGTCGCCGCGTGTAGTGCTGTTCGCCCGTCGGGGCTAGTACAATGAGCATTCACTCCATTCTGTAAGAGCCACTGGACGATATGTTCGTGTTTTGATGCAATCGCCGCAACTAGTGGAGGGAGTCGCGATGAGCCACGCTCGTCTAGACTGGCACCTTTCTCATGCAGCAGTTTGACGATATCCAGATGGCCGGTCTGGACACTGAGGACAAATGCAGGTATTCCTTGATTGTCTTCGGCATCGACCGCGGCGCCATGTTCAAGAAGAGACCGGACTGTATCAATGCTCCCTAAATGAATGGCGTATTGCAATAGTGGCCTCCCTCTACTTGAAACGTGGTTCGCATCGGCACCGCTCTCCAGCAACAGCTTGGTCGAGGTGGGATTTCCTGATATCACGGCGAAGGTCAAGGCGGGTTCCCCGTTCTCTTGGGTGTGATCAACACCGGCTCCGTGTTGCAGGAGCACTCTCATTGCTTCGAGCTGGCCACGGATAGTAGATTGGATCAACGACGTGCCACCGTCCGGAAAGCGTGAGTCTGCGTCTGCACCGTTTGCTAGCAGTAACATCATGACCCCAACATGGCCACCCACGGCTGCGGCGCAGAGAGGTGTCCCGTACCGCGATTCGTATAGGTCCACAGTTGCGCCTTCATTGATGAGATGTTCTGTAACTTCAAGGCTGCCGTTGTAGGCAGCCAAGTGTAGTTCCGTCATTGTTATAGTTCCAGGATTACTGGTAGCATCCTCGGGTCTAGGACAAAGTTAGGGATAATACGTCTTCATTTCAAGGCTGTAGATATAAATACCGCAGTTTGTATTGCTAGATGAGGTGGGTTGTAAAGCGTAGTTGAATATAATAGTTCTTGGGGGGTTTCTTCGTCTTATTACGCCTTGAGGGCCTCTCTATGTTATTGTCAAAGGCCAAGTCAGTGCCATGTGTAGCAGCCTGAACGCGTGATCCATTGGGTTATATCTAAAGGACTGCCGAGTAGCAGTTGCCCCTACGCCTTTCAGCTATTCCCTGTCACCATCGTAGACGAACCTCGGGCAACCCGTTATGAGGTCACAACTGGCATCTCCGGCTTGCGCATATCGAGACTTGCTCGCATCTGCGGAACATGTGCAAATCCGTGAGTCACAAAATGGTCAGCTGTCAGCGCCACTAGTCTTACAAGCATATTACCCACCAGCTCACCTGCAGCCTCATTTCCACGCCCAATTGACTGTTGCAAGGCGCCGTCTAATAGGTTGATCAGCACGCTTCAGATGCACCCTCAGAGCCAGGCCCCTCCACGTCTCGCTAAGCGTAGATACCACTCTAAACTTTCTAAACCAACCGAAAGCAAGCTCGAAACCAGCCCTGGGCGCCGAGCTGGACACCAAGGGCACTCGGTTAGATGCCCAAAACCACAAAACTGCAAACACGTAGTTGCCAAGTATGAAAAGATGAGCAACCAAGACGAGGGGAGGGATCAGGCCACCGTCGAACAAGGGTAGGAACTGCGGGGCATTCAATATAATCATTGCTGCCTAACACTTCTGCCACCAATGTGTGAACAGCAAGGTATTCTGGGTCCATCACTTTTGCGGGAATGAGGCCAGATGGCACGTGGACCAAATGTGCAATGTATCGATCAAAATCTTCATGTCACATCATAATTGCTATACTGAGGCATTTACACACACTCTTTGCGGGGCTGAGAGTGGCTTTTGCCGCAATATGATGGGATGCCTCCTGGACAAGAGAAGAAGGGGAAATTAAAGTTAAAATGCTATCCATCGCGGCTTATTTTTAGCCTGTCGCGAACATTAGGTTGGCCTCAGCAATCTTTTGGCCCCTATTCTCTATTTTCAAACCCTACTAGGTCACCATGACTTCAGACCAAGGCAACACAGGACACTCCAACATGTACACGCCATTAGACCAAGCATTGGACCAAATCCGCATCTTGAAACTTCTTCCCGGGACATTTGAAGACCCCATCCGTTGCCAACTTTCAATTGAAACTCCAGACGCCGAGTTCGATGCATTGTCATATGTTTGGGGAGACGCACGCGATACGCGACCAATCGAGGTTCAAGGGCAATTGCTCAAGGCCACCAAAAACTTGGAGTGTGCTCTGAGACACATAAGAAGCCAGCATCAGCCTCACCATCTTTGGGTCGACGCAGTTTGCATCAACCAGGAAGACGACTCGGAACGCGGTCATCAAGTAAAAATGATGGCTGCCATCTACCAAGGTGCAAAACGCGTCATCGTGTGGCTGGGCCCCAACACGGGCAAGGATAGCATCATCCAGATGATCCTGAAATTTGGTGCAAATCCGGATTTACACTGGGACCCGATCAAGCATGCAAACGCTGAGAATCAGGAAAAGGACTCGGCATTATGGCTAATCGGCTGGTTGAAGAACGAATGGTACACACGCATTTGGACATTACAAGAAGCGGTTCTTGCAAGATCGCTTTTGTACAGATTTGGTTCCTTCACTATACAAGAGCACGAGATGGGAGGGTTCATCGAGAGCTTTCTCCGGCACTTTATTCACGAACGGTGCTGCGATATCGACAACCTGGGCGGAAGGATCTTTTGGAAATTTGAGATACAAGTCTCCAATTTCACTTCAAAGATTGGGTATATGGTGGGCTTGCAGCGCAGAAAGGGCCCCATGGACTTCCTAGAAATTGCGTCTAAATTTCGGTATCGACTTGCTACAAACCCCCGCGACAAAGTCTTTGGAATATTGGGCCTGACGAAAGACCTACCAAAGAGCATAGTCGACTATACCTCAAGCGTTTCCGAAACCTTCTCGCAGGTTGTTATCGAGCACATCACCCAAACCGGAAATCTAGATATCCTATCTCACACTCTACCCAAAGCCAACAACAGTGCTGCTAGCAAGAAGGGAAACTTTCCTTCATGGGTGCCGGACTGGGGTGATGATCGACCAGAGGAAGATTGGCGTTTATTTGGTTTGAGTGAACGGCAGTTATTCACACACCTTTTCCATGCCTGTTCTCCAAGTTTGGCACCTTTTCCTAGACGACATCCTCAAGACGGTCTGGAATTGCAAGGTCTATTCTGTGACGAAATTGTCGAGCTTGGTCCACCTACAAGATTCATGGGCCCCGTGTTGGACGTGAAAGAATTGAGAAGCTGGCGTCAACTAGCGAATGTTGATAAGGATCCGGAACGTCCTTATATCGGTGGATCAACCATGCTCGATGCATATTTCAGGACACTCTGCATGGATATCGATCCTGTCAAAGTCTCACCAAACGATCCTTCTACAGAAGCCACAACCGTGAAGGCAGACCACAACACAAGAGGGTTACACGATGAGTGGTGGTGGGAAACTTACCTGCGCAAGGAGAAAGATACCCCCAAAGTGCAGACTCCACAGTCGTTAAGATTCAGATCTCATATCGCTCTCATGGTATCAGGTCGGAGGTTATTCTTCTCTAAGAAAGGCTATATTGGGCTCGCGCCGGATGAAGCCCGAAAGGGTGACCAGATATGGATTCT
Source organism: Fusarium sp. MBC 441 (assembly GCA_030779165.1). NCBI lineage: Eukaryota > Fungi > Ascomycota > Sordariomycetes > Hypocreales > Nectriaceae > Fusarium > Fusarium sp. MBC 441. Next base: position 14,987 of record JAPFTC010000692.1, read on the forward strand.
GAACGGCGGGCGGTTGCCACTTGTTATTCGACGCCTCGAAGCGCACGTCCAGGGGTTCCTCGCGTCTAGGTATATATTGATTGGGGACTCGTATGTTCACGGTGTCATGTACGGAGAGTTTGTGGGCCAAGCAATGAAGAACGGGGCGGTAATGGATTCGGTTATCCTTGCCTAAAAATTAGTTGTCTATTTAAGACTAAGATAATTCTAAGTTGTATTATAAGGTAAGGCCTAGCGAGAAAAATTATTAAGATATTATATCAAGTACCGACTACTACCTTAATCAAAGTTCTTAGACATTGCGAGTTCGTGCTCTGCTAGTAGATGAGATGGCTGTGTGCGGTCCTCCTTACTACGCCTCTCTCTACAGGAGACTTCAGATCGGCGAATATGATATCTTTGGGCTCTACGGAGTGGTGGCTCATTTGCTCTGTCGAAGGATCTATCGGACATGGAGGGCGATTGATAACGAGCCAGCTACCTGCATCGGATCCCAAGGCCGAAGAGTCGTCGTCTCTTAGATCGCACTTCGAGTCCGAGGAGACCCACACTCTCGCGGGGAAGAAGATTAGTTAGTCTCGCAGTCTTATGGGAAGATAAGGGATTTTTGACAAAGGGAAAGCCCTTCTTAACTGTCGGTACGTGAAGTCAAGTGAGCAACATCGCGTCCGTCAGACTCACATTTCAACCTCGACCTTCATTGACCCCTCACCAAACATTTTCCAGTGTTCTGACTTGGCTAAAAATCTGAAACATGGCACCGAGTCCCAAAACTTTTGACAGTGACGACAGTGTCCTTGACCCAGCTATCAAAGCGCACATCGCAAGTCTATACTACGCTGTGGACAACAAAGAGCTTGAAAAATGGGGCTCACACTTCACCGAAGACGCTGAGTTGAAGAAAGGCGCGACCAATGTCAAGGGCAGAGACAGTGAGTAACACTCAAACCGCGACTACGGTGCTCCTCACTGACATAGCTGAACTAGACTTGGTCGAACTTGTCACTAAGTCCTGGGCTGTTGTTCAGAGTCGTGATCATACTGTTTATAAGGTCTTTCCATTCGGTGCCAACTGTGATGAGGTGATGATGCACGGGCGAAGTAACAATGTGTCCCTGGATGGCGTGAAGTCCACTTTCACCTGGGCTGCCCGCATGCACTTCCGTAAAGCAGAGGACGGCAGCGTACTGATTGACAAATATACTATCATTGTGGTACGTTTGAGTATTTGCCATCTACTCGTTCTACCTTGCTCACTCGATTTCAGGACCCCCATCCGTCGACCTTGTAAATGTTTAGGGGATAAAGGCCAAGGCGACGTTGGACTCTGTATAAGGAAACGGGACCATAACAAACTCAGACAGCGAATACAATTAGTATAATTTGGGTTCTCCCATAAGACCTGGCATGTCATTGTTCTTAGATTGGATTCGTACGTGTCCTTTGGAATTCTTGACGTCTCTGATTGGGTTCTGGTCTCTTCCAGCCTTTGGGCCAAGGTCTTCAGCTTCTGCTGTGTGTCTTTGGCTAGAGAACCTAGTGGCTTGCCGTGCAGAATAGACACGGCCAGGAATTAGAAACGGCCACCGTATTGCTGTGTATTGGGCCATCTGTCAGCAATATGACATTGCAATCCTACAAGGCACCCGTAGCCTACCGTATCACCCCGGCCCGGATAATGTGCCAGGGGACCACCGCCGCTCGGAATTGGGGGAGAACCCGTGTCTCGACGGCCAGACCGACAAATCCCATTCAATATTTAGGGAATGTACCACAATATAGGGATGCACCACTTGTTTTCTCCTCTGTAGGGCTGAAAAGAAAATAGTGCAACCTGCGGAGCTCGTTTGAAAGACCATGTCAGAAATGAAGGACATCGCATTGGGCTTATTCATAAAGTAGATGGAGATCTGAACGAAATGGACGATATCCTGGAGCAATAAGGCTCTTTCATAACCGTGGCTCCTCACTTCACTTCATAGAACATGCATCTTAGCCACCAACGGGAGACGTGAAGCCATTCCCACAATACTCGAGCTGAATTGTGTTCCCCAACCGTAGCTCTGTGTCAGACTACGGCGTGATCTCCTGGCCAGCCACAGCAGCGAAGAAGGCGTCAGCTAGATAAGATCCAGCATAGCTAGGCTTGTGGAATCCATCTACAATGGGTGGCGCCCTGGACGGTTTGGAAATCTTTTCAATGTACCCCGCGATGCCGTCTTGCTGCCACTCCTTTGCGAATTTCTCCGCCGTCATGTTTAGCCCGCCGACAGCCCAGATTGGCTGGACCTGCCAGACAATGCCCAGTTTGGCCATATCGTCGCTGAAGGAGCGGATCTGCTCATCAGTGAAGCCGGCCTTTGTATAGTCGTACATACCGGTGAATCCGAAGGCGAAGAGCCGATCAGGAAAGATCTTCCGAACTTCCGTGTGGAATTCGAGAATGTCCCTCCAGACTGTGCAGCGTCAGTTCCTTCTTTCCTGCTGTCATGTCATCGTTGATATTCTTGCTCACCTGGCGCATCCATTCTTGCCCAAGTCATGTCTCCCAAGGGAGCAGCTGCAACAGCACGCTCTACGATTGTCTTGACGCTTGGCTTCCACATATACTGGCCTTCTTTGGACCTCGGCAGCTCCCAGTCGAAAACAACGTCCTCTCCTACAACATCCTTGGCGAATCGGCGCCGATCCTTGAGTGACGTACCGTACACAGAAGCCTTTGCCATATACTGCTGGTACTTCTGCTCATTGCATTTGGCCTTGACCGCCTCGTCAAAGGTCATCAAGCCTGCACTGGCCTTCCATTCATCACGTGCCTGCATGTATGTCTTGCCCTCAGCCATTCCCGACAAGACCGCCTCCACGAGAGGCTTCACGTCGTGGGTGGCGCCTAGGATGTACTCATGATCCCTTGGATCAATTGTGCTGGTGATGAATTGAGAACGGTCTGTGTCACATCGACACATCAGTAAAGTATTGACACTGGAGAAATCTCGTCAGCATAAGAGTCACCGCGAGGCACGAGCGTGCATGAGTACTGACCCCATGACATCGAATTGCATGCGAACGGCCGTGAGGCGTGCGATATACTCGCTGGTAGGCACCACGGTTCGGCCCTCGCCAATCGTGAATTTCTTCAAGCCAATGGCGAGATCGTCCAGGTGTATCATGGCGACTCCCGCCTCCACAAATAACTTGGCCATCTTGACCGTTGAAGTCAGGCCTCCAAAGCCCATGTCGCCATCGGCAATGATGGGCGCCATGAAGTCGTAGGCTTCAAGCTTCTCCCGCTCAGCCTTTGTGTGGTGTAATCTGAACTGCTTTTGGCGCTGGTCATGCCACAATTGGGCTTTGAAGATCTTCTCGACGACCTTAGGAACTGTGTCCCATGGGTAGTCTGCGTGATCGCAGCCCGGATGCTGAACTTCCGAGAGACCGCAAAGTGCCCCCGAGACATACACAGTCTATTGCTGTATGTAAGTAAACTTTGACACGCATGGATGATGGATTCGACTCCAACTTGACTCACCTGTTGATGCTTGACCATTTGGGAAACCACAGTAGGTGCGGTCGTACCAAATGTCTTCTCATGGGTACCATTTTTCAGGTGTTCATTCAGGAGACCCCAAAGCTTATCACCTTGCAAACTCGATGGGTAAGAGATAGGGATTGTGTTTCGCAACGCAGCAATTGTCTTGGCTGAGTAAGGTCTAAGAGTTGTAAGTTTGCCTTGGATCAATCATCTATCAGGACATTTGCAGCGCAACCTAACCTCTTCAGATGTGCCTGTCTGGGGGATTGCCACTCCTGTTCGATGGAATTCGAAAGGTCCTGAAACGCTGCTTCTTCGGCGTCCAGATCCATCTTAGTGTTTCGCATTTTGGGACAAGTAGAATCAACGGTATAGAGGGACACGAACTTGCGGCTCGAGACTGCGGATGACGGTACGGCCATGTTGTCACTGGCTCTTATTAGTCCAGTCACATAGCTACTGGCCCTTCGGACACTACTAGCGTTCCGCGGACACTCAGCCCGAAGACCCCGAAACACCCCGACGAGCATTACCCCATGTTTCTTTCCGCCAGGAGCGTCTGTCGCATCGCACCCCGATCGGATACCGGTCTATTGACGTTTCTCAACTTGATTGGATACACTTCATCGGAAAGGACTTGGAAATCCGGGGGAGGGGAGCGTTCTTATCGTGGAAGACCATCCTGATCTCGGCTCCGCGCGCGCCAAGTCGACTCGATTCAGGTCACTCACTCGATCAGAATCAGGCTTCGCGCCGCGCTCGGCATGTTGTCTTCCGATCCTGATATTTCGATCGTGCCTTATTCTGCATCTGACATCTTTTACCAATGGCGTCTTTCAGTGAGGAGATACGATCTTCAGGCTCAGTTAACCCATCAAGGGCCGGGCTGCAACTATAATAAAGAACAGATGTGAGGAGATACAATCAGGATATCATAAATGACTAATTGGCCGGTGGTTCGTGGTCCGGCCGCACAAGTAGGTATCTCACGACCACGGAGCCCACTCACTGCGGGTGCGGTAGCAACATTACAAGGACAAAGCCGAGTTAGAAAAACAATAAATTCTGAACACACAATGGCCTCCGTGGCGACAGACGTTGACAACTAACTAAATCAGATAGCTTGAGAGAAACAAAATAGTACACTACACGTTTCGGCCCACCCCTTCATCCATATTCAGCCAACAAGTACATTCTTAACCTTGGCGAAAATGCCCTTGTGAGCTGTCTCTTCGTCTGTGCCGCCCAACCACTCTCTCCGGCCGCTCGTGATGTCAGCTTCGGCAGGGTTAACCCATTTCGTTTCTTGATTATCTCGTTAGTAAAACTGCACTCAAGTCTTTCGCAGGCGAGAAACATACTGTGCCAGAGCTTCCACCCAACGTATAGGGCAATGAAGATGGGGATGACCAGGTAAGCGAAGATGAAACCCTTGAGGTCAAAGGGTGTCAGGAGCGTGGTGTACCCGGAGATTATGACGAGGAAGATGTTGGCTCCGAAAAGTGTCCAGGGGACATAGGGGTACCCCAAGGCCTTGAATGGAAGAGAGGAGAGGGGCATGCCCTGGGCTTTCACGGCGGCGCGGAAGCGCACGTGAGTCAAACCGATAAATGCCCAGGCAATGAATGCAGCTGAGCCAGAGATTGACAGCAGGTAGCTGAATACATTGCCAGCGTTCTCTGAGATGTTGAGTAGCGAGATGAGGCCGAAAAGGTTGGTGAAGACAATGGCGTTGACCGGGACACCATTGGAAGTCGCCTTGGCAAGGAACCGAGGGGCCCGTCCAGCCTTGGCCTGAGCATAGATGGTGCGACTGGCAATGTAAATGGCGGAATTGATTGAAGAGAGCAGCGTGATGATGATGATTGCATTGATCAGGTTGCCGGCGCCCGCCCAGCCCGCTTGGTTCAGGGCGACAGTGAAGGGAGACGACGCCGACTTGGATGCGGCGTTCAACAGTCCTTCCGAGTTGTAGGGCACAATTAGACCCGTGAAGAAGATCATGCCAACGTACACGATCAGGATACGCCAAAAGGTTTGCTTCAGCGCCTTGGGGATGTCCTTCTTGGGGTTTCGAGACTCTCCGCCAGTGATTGCCACTGCCTCAGTTCCCGAGTACATCACCGCAGCCAGGACCAAGACTTTGCCGAAGCCATTAATACCGTTTGCGAAAGCGCCGGGATCATCCCAGTAGCGAAATCCAATGTAGTCGCCACCGATGGCACCAGTGTTGATGAGACTGGAGTGCAGGTGTTAGTGGTCCGTCTGGGTGTGCACCCGGAGGCTAGGAAGGGAGGGCAACTTACATGGCCACTAGGTATAGAATGATTGTCACGATGAATTTAAAAGTCGCCAACCAAAATTCCATTTCACCGTAGACCAAGACGCCGAGTAGAGAGGTTCCCATGAAGAAGACCCAACAGATCAAAATCCAGGCGTAGTTGGGAAGTTTATCGGTCCAGAAGCTCAAAACCAAGGCAGCGCCATTGTACTCGTTGGCCAGAATCGTTCCCTGTCAGCGCCAGGGTTAGCGAATGATTCGGGCGTAGGCATCGGATGAAGCATCAAGTCCACTTACCCACATATACCAATAATTCCACCCGAGGGCAAAAGAGAGAGCAGGATCGACGAACCGGCCGGCGAACTCGTTGAACGATCCAGTCGTCGGGAACAGCGTCGCCATCTCGCCCAAGGACTGCGTGACAAAGAAGACGTCGAGGCCTACAACGATGTACCCAATCAAGGAGCCAGCAGGACCGGAATATTGCAGGGCGAAGCCTGTGGCGTAGAACGTTCCGGGGCCGATGACACCTCCGAGGGCTATCATCTGCAGATGACGGGATTTGAGCGCTCGTCGAACGCCATCGTCGATGATTTGGTCGTCGTTGTGAATCACGACCTCGCCGTTATCGACGTCGCCGGTGTTCTTGTTCTCCGCCATATGGAGTTCTTTGCTGTCCGAGTCGACGGCCATCGTGTCGCTCGTGAATTGGTGCATAAAGAAGTTCAACGATTTAGCGATAGATATATTCCCAAGTGACGAGACTCGGCGACGTATATACTCCTCTTAGCAGCGTCATGGCACGCTCGCCCATCTGTTATACTTTGTGGTGTAGTCCGAAGCATCCAGGCTGCATCGCCGCATCCTGAGTGGATGGAAGATAAGACCCTTGCTCATGGGAGGGATGCGACGCTCGTCGGACAACGTGGTTGCGGGGCCGAAAAAGTCCGATGGCGAATCGGATCTCTTATCTGCCTCAATGATAACTTCGAGGGGAGCTTGTCCCTGACTCGTGCCCCAGGGTGACGCTTCGCCCCAGTATAGCTGAAGATAAGCACACCCTTTGGCAAAGATGACCGAACTTGATCCTCAGGAGATGACCAAACATACGCAACCGTGGCTAACTGCTAACTAGTTTTCTGTATCGATTCAGCTACGATCCGGCACGAGGGATCTAGCACACTGAATGATTAGGTATTTGGGTATTTATTCAGAAGAAACA
>JAPFTC010000712.1:0-10218 GCA_030779165.1 Fusarium sp. MBC 441
GTTCTCAAACACTCTCTGCTCGTGAGCCTGTTGGGCCTTTGACAGAAAATCCGTTTTCCCCTCCACGGTCACCTCAGCCTCTCAATCAAAACTCAAACTTATAAGGCCCAAAGGCCGTCAACTGTTCTAAAAATGGATGAAACGTACAACTTATTATCTCTTACCTGAACCTCTTATTAAATGCTTACCATAGTTTTAGATTCGTCGGCAAAACTGGATCCGAAATCTTCCGAGACGTGTTGTTGCGTCATGGTGTAAAACACATCTGCAGGTTTTGCTGCTCGCTCAAACCAGAACTGTTACTAATAGATCCCCAGTCGGTTACGCAGGTGGTGCCATCCTTCCCATCCTCGATACCATCTATAGCTCGAGAAGTTTCGACTTCATCATTTCCCGTCACGAACAAGGTGCCGGCCATATGGCTGAGGGCTATGCCCGAGCTTCTGGTAGGCCCGGCATTGTGCTTGTCACGTCTGGTCCTGGAGCCACCAATATGATCACTCCTCTACAGGACGCCCTCTCCGATGGGGTCCCCATGATTGTTTTCACCGGCCAAGTCGCCACTACAGCAATCGGAAGCGATGCTTTTCAAGAAGCTGACGTTGTGGGGATGTCTCGCGCATGCACTAAGTGGAGCGTCATGGTGAGCAATATTGATGAGTTACCGTCGTGCATCAATAAGGCCTTCCAGATTGCCACTAGCGGACGTTTAGGTCCTGTCCTCATCGACCTTCCCAAGGATGTCACGTCTGGGGTCCTCCAGAGGGTTATTCCGCCCGATCCTATTCTCCCACGTTTACCTGCCGTCACTTCGAACACTGATGCGGAGTCGGGAAATGAGCAGCTCGAGCGGGATTTTCTGGAGAGAATCAGCAACCTCGTCAACAAGGCTGAAAAGCCCATTATCTACGCCGGTCAGGGCACGATCTGCTCCAGCGGTGGCCCTGAGATGCTCAAGGAATTGGCTGATAAGTGTTCTATTCCTGTCACCACTACTCTTCTGGGCCTTGGCGCATACGATGAGCTCGATATCAAGTCCTTACACATGCTGGGTATGCATGGTACTGCCTACGCGAACATGGCCATGCAAGAGGCCGATCTCATTATCGCTCTTGGTGCCAGGTTCGATGATCGCGTCACCCTCAGTATTGATAAGTTTGCTCCTGGCGCTAGGGCTGCCGCTGACGAAGGGCGCGGAGGAATTCTACATTTCGAGATCATGCCTAAAAACATCAACAAGGTCATACAGGTCACTGAAGCCGTCGAAGGTGATATTGCCACAAACTTAAAACAGCTCCTGCCACTCCTCGAGACTAGGACCATCGAGAGCCGCAAATCATGGTTCGACAAGATTGATAGCTGGAAGAAGAAGTGGCCTCTTTCCAACTTCCAGCGTTCCGCACATTCCGACCCTATTAAACCTCAGGCCTTGATTGAGGAGTTGAGCAAGCTGACGGATGGTCGCAAAAATGAGATCTGTGTCACCACAGGCATTGGCCAACACCAAATGTGGGCTGCTCAGCACTTCAGATGGAGGTATCCTCGATCTATGATTACTTCTGGCGGTCTTGGAACTATGGGTTACGGTTTACCTGCTGCTATTGGCGCGAAGATTGCTAAGCCTAAGGCTCTGGTCATTGATATAGATGGCGATGCTTCCTTTAACATGACGTTGACTGAGCTCTCCACCGTTGCTCAGTTCAATATTGGCGTCAAAATCATTATCCTGAATAATGACAATCAGGGTATGGTTACTCAATGGCAAGACTTCTTCTATGAAGGCAGGCATGCATATAGTCACCAGACCAATCCCGACTTCATGAAGCTTGCTAATGCCATGCACATTCAAAACCGCCGTGTTGAAAAGCCTGCTGAGGTCGTTGACGCACTAAAATGGCTTATCAACGCTGATGGCCCTGCCTTACTCGAGGTCCTCATCGACAAAGAGGCATCCGTTTCGCCCATAGTACCTACCGGTTCCGGCCTGCATGAATTTCAGATCTCTGGGGAAGGTATTGTTCGCCCAGTCAACTCTTGGTGTACGAGTTAGAATTGACTATCTTGCAGGCAAACATCAGAAATAACGGTCGGGCAGGCGCAACTAGGCACGCGCCTAACGGGACTAAATTCATATCTGTTTTGTTTGAGCTTTCTCAACCGTTTAGTTCTGGGAGTTTAATGGCGAACAACTGTGCTTACACGTACTAGCCGTTACTGGGATGTGACTATCGTAGAATTCCTAAGAGACAAATCTAGTCATACTGGGTTGAGATTGGCAGAGGAGAATTGTCACAACCTGACCAACGCCCAACCATGAGCCACACGTGAACGCCCCATCTTGGGAAGCACTCTACTAATCAGGCCAGGATCACGCAGGACCATGGATCACTAGGCTTCAGGATCACCGTGATCCCCTCGTAACAAACTTAGTATCTAATACGCACCAATGTGTACTCCCTTATATACTAGTTAGCTTAGCTATTAATACAACTTGGTTACACTTAGTACCCTTAAGCACATTACCAGACGTGATATTACACCCCCTTTAAGGTTACGCATTATAATCTAGTGCCAATATAAACCAGTATATCCGGTTTATCCCTTAGGAATGTTGAGATACGCCGTTTTGACGGATCAATGACTATTCCGACCCATTGGTGGCGAGAATGTGGATGTCTTCTTGTCAATAGTTTCCGGTGGGTAACACCAATCTTTCTTCTTCTTCAATCAACATAATATGCTCATTTCAACAGCACGAGCGTGATCTCCTCTGCATTGGTGAATAGGAAAAGGTCTTCTAAACGCTTTCGAGTTCGTCTTGCCACGATGTCCCCGCTAGGCTGAATGCGGTCCGGACTATCACATTTCTCCTCTTCGCCGATGCCGTCATGAGGATACAGTGGGTTGTCCTCTTCGTCGTTTTCCCAGTCGAGACCATCGTGAAGGCCTGTTTCGAGAATGATATGCCGGAAAAAAAGGTGCTATGGGTGCTGGCGGTGCGTCAAGATCATATTGATCACACTGGAATTCGCATCGCCAATGTAGCCTCATCTAGAACTTGTTTTCGCCATAGTGCACCTCACGGGCCTCTTTGGCCACCTGTTTCCCCATCGCTCCCTTGCCCACAAATAGCGGCTGCAAGAGCAGAAGGCCGTCGGACTTTTTTGGGCTTACCGCATTATCATCATCTCCTTCCTCGATGATGACTGGCTCGGATTGTACCAGATGTTTGACGGAGTATGGACTTGCGCTCTGTGAGAGGTAACTGCAAAAACTGTGCCACTGGCCATGGAGCATTTCGCGGACGTTTGTAAGCTCGCCTGCGAAAAAAATCGCTTCGTCGTCGTCTAGCCTGGCCATAGTCGTAGTTGTGATAATGAATGATGTGTGCGGAGCTACCGGTACAGGGGGAGGGGTCTGTAGTGTTAAAAGGTGGGAAGGGAAAAGATCGGTACCCGTTGGCTCATGTGGGGCTATCGCCCCAGGCGAGCCAACCTAGCAAGCTAGGTTGGCCACAAAATTGCGATACATTGTGGGGCCCTGATTTCTCCCTTGAAAAGCCGCCTTTTTCGGTCTCTCAGTTTTGGAAGCCGTCTAGAGTGATTTATGAAGGTGCAAAAGAGCAAGTTAAAGCTATTGGCGATACATGAAGTGATGATATTGGTGATATTGACAACAGCTATGATAGAAGCCGCCGCCTAAGCCTCCAAGGCCGCCGCCTTCCTGGACGATTCCTCATACAAATTTGGCTGTGAGAGGGTCTTTTCAGCCCTCCGGGCTGGCTTCTTGTGCGGCCCTTGCTCATGTGATGATTCTCGTGATCCCCTGTATCCCTGATATGTGGTGTTGAGGCCGTATCGGGCACGGCGTAGAGGGGGGTTTAGGTGGCAAAGACGGTAGCCGCGGCGATGAGGGTATAACCGGCAGCGATGAGGGCATTCACAGTGGAGGCCCGAATAGAGGGAGTTCCTCGTTATCTTCTTCTTCCTCTTCTTCTTCTTCTTCTTCCTCGGTAGGAACCGGTTCGAGCTGGAAAGTGATTCTATCGTCACTTCCTGCGAGAGCGGTCTAGTCCATCGCGCTGAGGGGTTTCGGGGCAAAACTGGCGTTGTGAATAGCTTTATTGACTTCCTGCGGCAGTTGCGTATCTATTATGAAAGGGTTAGGCTTTTGGGTAAGTATTTGATGCATAGTCGAGCGTTGTGTCTCTATAGAATAATACTCAATGTCTTTCCCTGTGTGCTCTAACCACTGAGACCACGATGCCTTCTTCTTCACGCCGTCGACGGTGATCTCTTTCTCTTGCCGCCATTGATCCTTGATCTTCTTTATCTCTTGGATGACGAGACTGTGAGCGGTCCGGACCTGTGCCTTCTCCTCCTTCTGCCGGGCTTCGGCGATAACCTCTTCCTGCTGCTCTCGAATCTCCTGTAGACTGACGTGGTGATTGAAATATCCTACTGGCTTCGCTTTTTCCCCTCTCTTCTTGGCGTTATATCTCTTCTTAATCCGAGCCCGGCGGTCATCGACATAGGCAGTGACTGTAGATTTAAGAATCACAGCTTCTGTGACGACATTACGTATCTGATGAAGCCCGGCAGGCGTGGGGGAGCTGAAGGTATCGCCGTAGCGGTCAGAGAGTCGTTTGGCGGTATTTGCGGCGGCCTGGAAGCGAGATTCGTTAGGGAGAAGGGAGGAGAAGGCCGGGTTAATAGCCTGCTTTGCCTAAAGCTGCTTCTTAGCCAGATATGCCATCGCCGGCTTAGGATTTAGTGGATAGATGCCTGACTTCTCGAAGCCTGAGATGATGTTATGTGCCGTGAATCCTTCCTCGAAGACTTCCTATTTTATGCTGTAACTTAGTGACTCTATTGACTTAGAAGAAGAGGTGTAACTTGCCTGAAAGCCGCGGATGAAGTCAGCGAGGGAGAAGGAGATATTTCCCTTTCGAAGCTACTTGCCGAGAAGCTTCTGGTGGGCGTTCTTCAGCGGCTGAAAGACTCCAATATCTATCGGCTGTAGCACATGCGTAGAGTGAGGCGGCAAGGGAGCTGTGATGATGTAGAACTTGGCATAATACTCTCTAATGGCGAAGACCCTGTGTCCCGTGAAGCCGTCAAAGACGATAAGTCTCTAGATAGTTATGTTAGTGGCCTGTGAGATAGGAGGAATGTCATATTGAATGTGCTTTCGCATAGGATCCCTGAGGAACTCGTTACACCTAGACTACTTCTTAAATGTCTTTCCCGTATGCTGTGCCTTGGCGGATTTAGCCTAGGAACACCGGTTGAAGTGTATTATCCACTCGAGAGTAATCTCGCCGTTGGAGAAGGCCGTGTCGGACTGGGCGAAGCGGATATCAGGATCGGCATCTATATACGCCTAATCTAGTGTAGGCCATGTCTTAAAGATGAGCCACGACGGCATCGTATTACCCGACGCTCTGCCTGTACCGATGAGGGTATAGGTCTCCCGGTTGGAAGGGGAGAGAACCTGCTTCCTTGTCCTCCGCTTTGTCCGTACGACGAGGACTTTAACGCTTTCCCTGAGGATCCCGACCCTAATACCGGCCTGATCAGTATTCCAGCACTCAGAGGCGCCGATATCATGACTCCGGATGGTCTCAGCAAGGTTCTTAAACCACTGTTTAAGGTCATCGAGACCGCCGGCTTCCTAGGACTCACGAGACTGTTCTGCGGCTTTGAGGAATGCCTGCTCAAGCTCAGGATGATCGTCACGGAAGCGAGCATACCATATCTTGCTGACGGGATCGGCATCAAGGTTCCTACGCTGACGGAGGGTTGTGGCGGCATCTTCTATCTTAGGCTTGGGGGCGGGAAATCCGGACCTTTCCATCTAGGTGACGAAGGCCATGATAGCTTTATCTTCTTCGTCTGTGAGGACTTTCGGTCTGCCGACTTGATGAGGCGTAGATCCGGTCTCTAGCCTTCTCACGATCCTCTGAATAGAAGCAAAGGAGGATCCGGGGTGGCGGGCGTTGGCGGCACGAAGTGAGAGAGGTTGAGTTGTGCCGGTGGAGGTGCTGCGATGGAGGCCTCGGGCATACCGCGCACGTGATGCCACGACTTCCCGGGCGGCCTTGAGATTCGCATCACTCGGCATAATGAAGATGGACACAAGAGAGGTGTTTTTTACCAGTTGGTGTCGTGAATACAGCTAAAATAGGTGGCAATTGCATGTAAATGAGGACATCACCAAGTGCGGGGTCTGTATCACAATTTTGTGGCCAACGGGTATGTATGAGTTAGTTCCCGCTTAATATTTCAGACCCCTGCACCCTATATGGGGCGGGCTGTCCCGCGCTCAAGAGATTTCAAACCTTTTTACCTCATGAATCTCGATGAGGGTGGGGGGCACAGCTCACCTTGAGCCATTGGTCGGTTTAATTGTGTTATGACAACCAATAAGGAGGCCTCATCACCGGGTACTTCGCACGTCGGGAAACGGAGCTGAGATACTTTCGAGATGTGTGTTACCACATAGCTTAGTTCATGACGTAGGGCCTTGACGTCATCGAGTATGTGGGAGGTATATAAAACCTAGGTCTGATTCTGAGGTCAATCCTAAAACCACTCCTTTATCTTTCATTGAATCAAGTGCGAAGTAAACAAAGCGACAAAATGGCCCACTTGAAAAACAACGATGACTACGTTTTAGGCCGGGAGATTTCCGATTCTATAAGGTAGAGTCACTTTCCAGACTGACAAAAGTGGTCTTGAAACCGGCTAAAAATATATAGACTTGATGCTCAGCATCTACTATGGAGGCTCCACACCGGATACACGCTACACTCGGCGGTCCCCAGAAGCAGCCACATGAAGATTGCCGAGGTCGGGACTGGTACAGGGCATGTGTCTCGCAACGATGTATGATGCGCACACTGACCTGGGCTTATAGCATTTGGCTGTTCGACTTGGCACGGGAGCTTCCGGACACTGTGTGCCTACATGGGTACGATGTCTCTCCTATGCAATTTCCTTCAAAGGAGCTCTGGCCCTCCAACGTTGAGCTGAGTTTGATGGACTCCCTTTGTGATCCGCCAAATTCGCTTGTCGAAAAGTACGACGTCGTGCATCTGCGAATGTGGGCAAGTAACCTGAGAACTAAAGATGTCAAGACTCTTATCCGTAGCGTTTCAAGACTACTTAGTAAGTCGAAGTTCCAACAGGCATTGGTTACTCGGGACGGCTGACATGTGGAAATTGATAGAGCCTGGTGGATATCTCCAATGGGAAGAGGCAAACCTCCTGGCCCAAGAAGTACGCGGCTTGACCGGCAAAGAGTTTGAATGCAAGGTCAATGAGCTCTTCACAGTCGCCGGCATTGACTATAGGTATTCCTCCGCGCTTACATTGCTGTGGCGTTTCACTCCGCTAACAAATGTTATAGCTGGGTGTCTAGCCTAAAAGGTTCCCTGGAATCGTGTGGTTTGATCTGTGTTGAGCACATACAGCGTCAGTTCGGACCAGGATTGATCCAAATCTGCACTAACACTTACTTGATGGCGCTAAAGGAGATTCTGGCTGGTATCAAGCGTACTACTTCTTGTAGGGATACTTCCCTCATTCAGGCCTGCGATGTATTGTTAGATAAGCTTGTATTGTCCCGAACCGACGGGCTAGTTTACAATTGGGGGCCGGTCTCGTCGCTGGTGTGTAAGCCGCGTGTTGACTGAAGAATCTTCGTAGGCACAAAACAAGGAATAAAGTTCTTGTTGCTACGAGACTCAAAATTGCAATATTATCTCCTAAGCTGAGCATCTCAAGTAGCGTCACGATTCAGGGCTTAATCCAGTCATGATACACATTAGAGAGAGTACATCTTCCGCCTAGTACATTAGGCTATACCAGAAATCCCTATAGTACTTAACTGCAACCTTACCTGCGCATGTTTATAGAGCGAATTCTCTGTAGCTTGTTGGTAATCTGAGACCCTGTAGCGGAGGTACGGACCTTGGGCTGTTTACTAGCTTAGGAGATAGGTTGTAGGGACATTGGCAGGGCTGACTCTGAACTTGATTATCGCCGTGTCACGACTTTACACTGCGGCCCATTTTCGACTGTTCTAGATATCCACATTCCACCCACACTTAGGTGCTACATACGTCACCTCGATGCATCTGCATCTTATATGTCGAATGCTCATTAGGCGCTTCGCGCTACAGTGACTCCACCACGCGATGAGACACGGCACGGCACGGCACGGCACGGCGCGTCATAACATGACCCTTATATGACCGAAGCTACGTTTGATGATCAACCTTTGGAGGAATCCATGACGTAGGCGGTATCTCCAACATAGCTTCGGTCATTGAGGGGATTGTTGCCTGCCGTGGAAGTGTCTGCTGACCCCCACCCCTTCTCCCCCTCCCTCCACCACTGAGATGAATTCTAGGCTCATCTCCGCTCAAGTATGAGTGTTCTGAGTTACGCGAGGCAAAGAATGCTGATGGATTGTTCACAATCGGAAAATGCTTGCGTAATAGGCGCGGTGGACGGGCGTAAGGGTGTCAAGAGAAAGGTCAGCCCAATGAGGCCTCCTTTTCATTTCCTCTAGAGCTAATCGTATACGTAATGCTTTGTTGATCGAGGTGGCTATTAAATTTACTTGAAAAGAGGACGGCTAGATTGTACTTTTCCGAGATGAGTTCTATGCCCTACCACCCCTAACAACCACTCATTAAATTACTTTCTCTTATTGACAATCATCATGGACGACAAAATTGTCACCGAAATCATTCCAATATCACCAGATGTCACCCAAAACATTGAGCTGGCTGTTGGTCTTCTAGCCTCCCACAGGGATCAAGAGTATTACGCCTATGAACGAGATCAATGTTGGTACATTGGCCTTGGCTGCCTGTCTTCGTTGGTCATCGACTCCTCTGGGCGGTCCGCGGTGATCCAGATTGAGGGTCATGAGCAGCAAACCCCGGTCCAGTCAACACTTGATCAGGTAGCACGAGATTTCGTTGCAAGGCAGACCAATCCTACTCTCAAGATCTTCGGGTTCGTCGGATACAACTACGCTACCCATGTACGGGGCATACCATACACTTCGGGAGAATGGCCTCTGCTCAGCCTAATGGTTCCTCGGCATCAAGTCACGATTATGCCTGACAAGATCATGGTTCAAGGCAGAGATAGCAAGGCTTTTCGTGACCTCATCGATATTATTGGGTCAGCGCATGAGAATATCCCGCAGACAGCCAGAACGCTGTCGGTAGATAATTCTCTCGGAGCGGCCCGGTACACGAGTACTGTCGAGAGGGTGTTGTCAGAAATCAGGAGTGGCCGTGTTATGAAGACCATTATCTCCCGTGATATGAGTTTGCCCAAGCGAGTCGACATGCTGGCGACTTTGCTGATGGGAAGGAAATCAAACACCCCAAAAAGGAGTTTTTCTTTCAACCATGCAGGCTACCAATCCACTGGATTTAGCCCAGAACTCATTGTTTCTCTCGAAAACGGGAAAGTCATAACTGAACCTCTGGCAGGCACTCGCGCCTGCCACGATGACCAGACCGAATGCAGAAGGTTGAGAAACGAGCTCGAAAATGATCCGAAGGAAATTATGGAGCATGTCATTTCCGTCAAAGAGGCCATCACAGAACTCCAACAACTGTGTGCCTATGAAAGTGTGGTGGTGGAAGATCTAATGTCTGTACGAACGCGCGGTAAAGTGCAGCATCTCGGCTCGCGGATAGCTGGACTGTTGAAGAACGACAAAGATTGCTGGGATGCCCTCAATGTACTTTTTCCGTCCATCACAGCCTCGGGCATTCCGAAGAAAGTTGCCTTAGAGGTCATCGAATCTCTAGAGCCTTGCCCCAGGGAGCTATACTCTGGAGGGGTTCTTATGATGGAGTCGTCTGGGAACAATTTCGAGGCAAGTTTGGTTCTTCGTTCTGTTTTTCAGGACCGACATCGCCAGTGGGCACAGGCTGGGGCAGGAGTTATCTCACAGTCATGCGCGGAAAGAGAGTTCACAGAAACATGCGAGAAACTGGCAACAGTCACGCCATTTCTAGTGAGTGGAAAGGCAGATGCGAACGATGTGTCGGAGGCATATTAGGGAGGTCGCCAGTGCGGGGCAATGGCTGTGAATGTGCATATTCGGCAGTTCGTTTAGCAGAAAAGGGTGTACCATCCAGGGCCACCTAATGCATAGCCCCACCTAATACATCACCAACATTTC